>CABHPR010124476.1:13457-23600 GCA_902168415.1 Peromyscus melanophrys | reverse complement strand
TGCAAATTCAGGGCTAGCCTGGGCTATATAAGACCTTGTCTCAAAACCAAACAACACCGGCTGGAGAAATGGCCCAGAGATTAGGAGCGCCTGTTGCTCTTGGAGAGGATCTGAATTCCATTCCCAGAAATGACATGGAGATTCACAAGTTCCAGCATTCAATCAATGCCTTCTTCTGACTTCTGAGGGCACCAGCATGCATGTGCTACACATACTTAATATGCAGTGAAATGCCATTCACAAACATCAGTAAATAAAAAGAACCAAACAGAAGCAGGGAGGGGGAGGAAACAACAGAAGGTGAAGGTTTGAGAGAAAAGACAAAGTAGAAATAGAAGAGTAGAAATCTAGACAAATAGTTAAAAAGACAAATAGAAGAGTAGAAAACCATATACTTATGTACCAACTGCTCAGTTAGGAGGACTGAGGTATGACAGAGACCAACCACAAAGCCAGTACCTCCTGGAGCATATAAACACAGACATTGGGATCTGTCAGTGCTTTATAAATAATACGATTTTAGTCTTGCTTCACCTGTGTCTACTCTAGCCAGTAACCAGATGAGAATCCTAACAGCCTTACAGTTTTGATACTACGGTAAGTGCATGGTTTGTGGAATCAGAATTGGCACACAATGACACTCTCTTTGACAGACTAAGGCAAGACTCAGGGTATGAGAGTGGGATATTGACAAAGGGGGTGTGGCATTAATGAGAAAAACAGATCTTTTTTGACTTATGGTCTTCCACTTAGCGATATCACACTTGGCCAAATCTGGTCACACCTTCGATTGTATGTACCTGATGTCACTGGATGCCTACAGCACTTACACCCTGAGCTGAGGCTAACTCTGTCACCGTGACTAGCTGTGTGTGGATAACTTATCTATGACAATTAAAAAACAAAATCCATGATTGGCTTTTTTCCCTTGCCAGCCGGCCACTGTCTGCAGCCCTTAGTTGGCTTGCGTGGAGGGAATATAAAATTTAAAATTATTCTAAACTTAATTAGGGAGGGAAATGTGTAGCCAACTTACCACCCCCGTATAATGCAACTAAAACCAAATGTAAATGATTTTTGGATCATCCAAATTAGTTTCCCCTTCTGCCAGCTAGTGCGGAGCACTGAGATTAGCTGGGTAATAACAAGGCCTTCTAATAGGTAGCTTTTGGAAGAGGTTCTGTTTGCGTTGGGAAAGCGTGTTGGGAAGACTGGCTTTTCCAAGCTCTTGTCTACATATTTATTTTTGGATTTATGATCCCAGCATACTGCATTTTAATTTGTTCCTTTTTGTTGAATGTGCAGTTGATTTTCATGTCTGGTTTTTTATTTTGCCTTTGATGTGAATTTTTATAACTTTCAAAATGACAGCCCCCATTGCTTGGAGCACGTGGGTCAGGAGGAGCCCCTCTCCCACTGTGCCTTGTTAAAATTAGGCGTCTTAAAAACACAACAATGACTATCCTCCCCCAGATTTGTCCCGATGACCTAAGGCTTTAGAGGTCACAGGTCAGATTCTTTTCTTCTTTGCTTTACACACAACTGTCTCTTTCTTGTGTGGAGAACCTGCAGATCTGTATGGGGCTGCAGTGCATACGGCTTGTGTTAAAGTGTAGAAACTCTGAGATGTGGCAGGGGTCTCTTTATGCTTTGTTTTGTTTTGCTTTTTGAGTAGGGTTTCTCTGTGTAGCCTTGGCTGTCCTGGAATTCACCCTGTAGACCAGGCTGGCCTCGAACTCACAGAGATCCACCTGCCTCTGCCTCCTGAGTGCTAGGATTAGAGGCGTGCGCCACCTCTGCCCAGTTTAACTTTGGTTTGGACGAGTGGATACGAGAGGATTTAGATGATTTTAATGAATTATTTAGAGCTCACAGTGAAGAGCCTTATTCCTCTTATACTCCCCCTTTGAAACTATTTATCAATTTTACCTTTGAAACAAATTAATTATGTAAAGGGCCAGACTATAGTCATTTCATGTGGATGCTTTTGATATCAAGGTAGGTGTGGGCTGTGGGGCCCAGTGGTCAGTGGCAGAGCACTGGGAGCTTGGAGATGTTGAATTTGCTCTGAGCAGATTATTAACTTTTTCTCTTTATGCATCATGCAGTGGGTAAGAAAAGAACATCAGATTCGGCTCCATCACCCCTGGTGGTAGGTCAGCAGGCCAGATCCTGTCACCTTTGCCTCATGGCCAAATGTCTTTATTACATGTCATAGTTCTAACTTTTGAGCTTGCTCCAGAGACCCTGAGGTGACATTGGCTTGCTTAGGGGTGTGGACAAAACAAAGAGCTGTGTTAGTCTCTATCTAGGTGGGGTTCAGGGGAGTGTGAGAAAAGGACATGGAGTGTCTTAAGCAGAAGTTTTCACGGGTGCCATGCTACACCCCCTTTTCATGCCTCTGTGAATTCGAAATGCATTCTCCATTTCTGTGGACATCAATTGGTAGTTTGAGGCTGAATATAGATGCTCTTGCCACACCTGTGAGTAGGCTCCAGTTTAGCAGCTAGCCACTCTCAGGTAACTGAAGGTTTGGTTGCATTGCCCTGTTCCGTGGGCTCATGGGAGAGACAGCTGGCCTTCACAGCTCTGGTGGAAGGGTAGGTTGAGCTACTGTTCTGTCAGTCTGGACTTGACTTGAGATTAACTAGGACAGGGTTAACTTTTCCTCTTAACTACTTAAGAGGTTAGGAAATGTAGCGGGAACCAGAGAATTTAAAATTCAGTGGTCAGTAGCATCCATTTCTTGTGTAAGATGGCCCCTTCTTTGTGCACAGCCTCACTTCTTCAGTGCTTAAGGCTTTGCCAAGGAAGCCTAGGCTGAGCTCATTGGTGAAGGACGGTGCAGGCACTCTGGAGGACATGTAGGTAGCGGTGGTCCGGGTCCTTGCCATTTCCCCAGCCCTGTACTTAGGATTGTCAGAAAACAGTCTGTGAGGAGGAAGAAGAGACTCTTTGAGCCCCCCTCCCCCAACCCCTTGAAAACCTTTTCAGTTTGGCTGCTGAATGGAAGCAGGCACTTTATTTAGAAGTGAGTGGGGAGGGTGGGGGGCTGCAGCTCTGAGTTGACACCCTTCTGGTGCTTATCCATAAATATGAAATGGTGTTAGAACACCAGACACAAGAGAGCTTTCTGATTGGCTGCCGGTGATGTCATCTTGTCATTAATGCTGTGCTCAGAAAATAAACTGATCTGCCTGTTTTCTCCCCCCACCCCCATTTGGGGAAAAAAAAAAAAACAAAAAAAAAAACAACCTGAAATGTATGAAATCCATTTTGTCATCTACAAGGAGGCACTTCAGTTAGGACATTTTGAAAGAATTATTATATTTCTCATGTGTTCTGTCATTTTGGCCTTCACTTGAGCACTGCCGTAATCACCCACAGGCATTCAGTCTGTCGCATCCTGTTGCTTAAGAGGAAGACAGACGCTTTGCAACACCTGGGCACCACAGTTGACATTTGCAGACACTAAGTGCTAATGCAAAAGATAGGAATTCCTTCCTGTCAGCCTTGCAACATCCGAGTGTGCTGAGAGCCGAGGTCGGCACTTTCAGGGTTTGAAACAAGAGATGGATAATGGAAAGAGCCTTTAAAAAGTGTGTGTGTGTGTGTGTGTGTGTGTGTGTGTGTGTGTGTGTGTGTGTATGTGTGTGTATGTGTGATGAATGTCTGCACATTTGTGTGTACATGTGGGTATGAGTATGCATGAGTGTATGGGGGCCAGACATGGGTGTCTTTATCAATTTTCACATTATTTTTTTCAGAGTCTCCCTAACCTGGAACACCATGATTTAGCCATGCTGCCTGGCCAACAAGAAGCAGGTTTCTTTTGGTCTCTACCTCTCCAGTGATGGGGTTATAGCAGCAGCACACTTCTGTGCTTGGCTTTTTATATGGGTGCTGGGGATCCAAACTTAGGTCCTCATGCTGACGCATCAAACACTTTACCAACTGAGCCATTTCCCTAGCCCTTTAATATTAATTTCTTAAATCCTGATTTTGTTTCTCTAACTTTGATGCCTGGGTAGTCAAATCTTTTTTTTTTTAATTTTAATTTTAATTTTATGTGCATTGGTGTTTTGACTGCATAGATGTGAGTGTGAGGGTGTCAGATCTTGGAGTTACAGACAGTTGTGAACTGTCATGTGGGTGCTGGGAATTGAACCTAGGTTATCTGGAAGAGCAGCCAGTGCTCTTAACCACTGAGCCATTTCTCCAGCCCCAGGTAGTCAAATCTAATTGGTCTGCCCTTGCACCTAATGCATGCTGATCTGGTATGTTAACTCACAAATGCATGTTTGAGTAGGAGCAACACAGTTGTGACATGTCCCAGCTGTCTATGCGAAAAACCCAATGGTATTCTGGTTACCTGGGAGTGATGGTCTCAGGAGGGAAACTGCTGCCTGGAATTTTTCTGACTACAGAATTGAATTTGGATGCCTGGGGTTTGGGACAGTTAGATAATCGCTCATCCATCCTGTTTTCCTCTTTATATTTATAACTATTTCTGTTAACCATTGGGAAGACTTGTGTATAGATACAGCTCTTTCAGTTGAATACAGAACTCTCTGTTAGAAGGAAAATCGTGATTCTTTATCGCTATAAAGTTTGCTTGACTAAAGGGCCTTCTCCTTTGCTGTAATATTTCACTTTGCTTGTGAGTGACCATAATAATGTGCTTCTTTGTATACCTGGACTGTTGGGCCGAATCTCATCATATCGTACCCAAATGTCATGTAATTCCCTACCATCCTCAAGCTGTGTCTCCAGTGAAATGTCTTTGGGAGTCTCTTCCCTCCCTGATGAATTGGCCATCCAGGGTTGTTTTCCACATGGTGCAGGCACATCACTTGAATTAGCAAACTGTCCCACCAGCAGGTGCAGCTGATCTCAGCAATGCAGCCTTGGTTCATGTTCCAGGGAGCTGCCAGATTCCTTTTAAAGTTTCCCCTCATTTTCACAAGGTTAGAAACCATAGATTTAGCAATCGCTGGGGTCAAAGGCAAAAGGGAGAGACAATGAGCCCCATTCATCCTTAGGCACTCTAATGAGTCATGGGGATGGTCTCTTTTCCAGGTTAGAGCAGTGTCTCTGGCAGGCTGTAATTATCTGTGAGCTGAAACAAGAAGTGATATCAACACACAAAAGCATTTCAGGAATAGGTTTTAGAAGATGAATCACCCGAGTCGGTGTCCTGCTCAGCCGTTTTGCAAGGGACTGTCTGGCTCCCTCTGCCCGGCTCCCACTTGATCATGTGACAGCTGTTTGCAGACTCAATGAAAGAAGCCATCATTCAGAGGCAGGAAACCTAATCCTGGGCAGGTGCAGTTTGAGTAAAGACTCTGGGCCTGAAGGTCAGAGCCTTTGCAAAGGCCCAAGCTTTTGCAGATGGTCGGTGTGGGAGGAGCAGGATTCAATTCCCACAGTCCCATCTGCAGCCCCCAGACTGTCCTTCCCGAGGAGAGGGCTAGCCTTTGTCCAGCTATTGCTGAACTTTTGAACCCAAGTACACTACACAGCGTTTAGAAGGCTGTGTGCATGCCTTGCCCTCAGATAAAGCAGTAGCAAATTCTGAGGAAACAGTAGCCAGACCCATTTTCCTTTTCCTCTGCTGATGTGAGGGAGCTAATTAGAAATCAGTGTTTCAGCAGCTTCCTCCCCTTGTATTTGGGGTCCCCTTTTTCCTAAAAGATGCTTATAGATGCGAACAAAAGCCGGATGTTGCATTAGGTCTTCTCATCAACTGCCCCCTGTCAGATATGTCGGGAGTTTACAGACCACTTTCTTTCTTTTTTTTTTAAACTGCATCCCGATGGGTGTTAGAACCCCACCCCCTATTCAGTTGTGTTTTTCAATGTCTGCCCCTCAGAAAGAAGAAAGACAATGAACCTGCCCCATGCAGTTTTCTTTGCTCTCCATTACTGATGGCTGTTGAGAACTAAGTCAGATGCCAGGTGCACAGACATGTCACATTTAAAGCTTTGGGCGGCAGGGAAACACTAGAACTGCCTCCATCAGAGGAGTTAGGCAGTCACCGTTTGTGGGAGAAAATATATAGATAGCCACACAGCATTAGCAGAGAAATATGGAGAGAAAAGGTAAGAATCAAGCATTGTCTCATGAAACCCAATCTATTTAAAGGAAAAGTAGTGATGGAGGAGTACAGGCCATTCTCTAGGCAATCCACTGCTCTGAATAGATCCCTCACTTCTTGTGGCTTAGAGATCAAAACTTAGAAATCCACAATTATACCGCATAGATTCTCCTTGGTCTATATTTAGTATATAATCTCTACACTTTGGCTACATACGGCCCTGAGCTCCACTTAAGAGCTAAAAATGGATGTTGCCTCCCACTGTGTCCCAAATCAGAATGGTACGTAATTACGTAGGCTTTAAAAATCTTACTTTGAGGAAGGAGGTGGGAATGGATCAAGTCATTAGTGGGCTTCCTTCCCCCCCTCCACCCATGTGCACCCTTGAAAGAAGCGCGATATGTTCTGGTTGAGCAAATAGATGAAAAGAATGATGTCCCAGTAAGAGTTCATGTACTCTCTCATGACTTCAATAAACCATACTCTAGGGGTACCGGAAAGGGCTGGATTCACACTAGAAGTAAATACCCATCATGAAATAGACATGAGATGCTGAAAAGCAAGAGCAATGGGCTTTGTGTCCAAACCAGTCAAAGGAAGACAACAGAAGTCCAGTGGTTTGCAGATGTGTGTGAGCCCTGAGCTGCTGTGGTTTGAATGTGAAATGCCTTCACAGGTACTTGCTCCCCTGCTGAGGCCAGGCTCTGCATAGGACAGTACACAACCTTAGGAGGTGGAGCCTTGCTGGAGGAAGTGGGTCACAGGAAGTTGGCCTTGAGGTTTGATAGTCCAGCACTACTTCCTGTTCCCTCTTGACTTGACTTCAGATGCAGTGTGCTCAGCTGCATCCTTGAACTGTGAGCCAAAACAAACCTTTCTTCCCTTGAGTTGTTCTTGTTGGGGATTTGGTTGTAGAAACGAGAAAGCTAACTAATGTGAGAGTTACTTCGTAGACTCTCAAACATAGAATTTTGAAAAAGTATCCATTTGCTGACGCTAGCATCCAGGATCTTTTGTGCACAGTTAGGAAGGCATAGCCTTGGCTGGAGGTTAGAAATGCTGATGTTGAGAAGGTGATTCCGGGAGGGCACGAACCAAAGAAGTGACAGGGCTTTGCTGGTACAGAGCAAAGGAACCATGTGGCAATTTGGGGGTCTGTTTTAATTAGACTTATCAAACGTTTATCAAGCACAGTGTGTTGTATCCTGTGTTGTGACAGCCGTGTGCAGAATGAGATTCCCTCCCGAGACAGAAGAGAAATCTGCACCACTGCTCAGTGTATTGGGGACTCTGAGCACAGTTCCCAAAAGAACCTGGAAGAGGTCTGGATAACAGCTGGCTTTGAAGAAGCCTTCACAGGGAGATGGTATCTACAGTGCTGTGCGGAAGGGGGCTAGGGTAAAAAGGCTAGAGGAGAGGGAAGCAGGAGGAAAGAACCCAAGGACATACAGGAAGACTGTAAAGTGAGAAAGCATGGGGTCTGCAGGATGCTGAAGTAGGCAGAGGTGCCTTGAGTCCAGGGCTGGGTGACTCCCTGATATATCGGTTTATTAGTCTAGGGCATATTGGTTTACTAGTCTAGGGCATTTAGAGTTCATGGTGTAGCCAACACTTTTCCCATCATATGAGACAGTCTTAAGAATGTTGGATTTTCTACTTGGATTCTAGAGAAGTTGGGAGACAGGAAGGCTGTGCATAGGGGCAGGAGTTGGGAGGCAGAAGGTTGTGCATAGGCTAGGTGCCCAGTTTTATCTCCCATAGATGATAAGCCCACTGAGGGTGGGTGACAACTTTCAGAGGTGATTCCCATCCTGAGACAAGCAGTAGGTGCTAATACTAATGACTCTTTGGTTAATTAAATGTGTTAGCAGTTTACCTCATTAAGTAGAATAATCAGAGTCTCTGAGAACGTTTGGTACGTGTTTTGTCTTTCGTGTTGTCTTTTAATACCAAAAAATGGGGAATAAAAACTAATAAAGAGAAATTTGTTAGCTCTCCCTCTCTCTTTACCCCCTTGCTACCTACTCTCCCTGTACTCTATCCACACACCATTCTTTCTCCTTGGACCCCAGCCTCTACTGATAATATCAAAGTTACCATGGCTCCAGAACCAAGCTGGTTGAAAACCAAGTACTTTGTTTCCTCCTAGATGGAGCAGTAGGATACGGGAACAGATGAGTCATAAACAACTGTGAACGTAGCCTGCTCCCTCTTGCACACTTGTTATGACGGTCTCACAGACTTCTTAAGCTGCAAGATGGGCGCATGCGTACAGCAGAGACGTGCTTCGGGAGTGATGGGCTTATTTTCACTGCTGGTTGGTTTGCACCTCTGCAGAATATTCAAGAGGCAGAAAAAGAACTCTTTCCCTTCGCCTTGAAAGATGCCAAATCCAGGTGGGAAGTAATGGTCTGGATGAGTTTTAACACGTGGCAGTTCAGAAATGTTCAGGGAGGACAAATAAACGAGAAGGGCTGGCTTGATTCACTCCGCGAGGCATCGCTGCAGACATTTCTTTCTTAATCTACCTTTGAAGTTAAGCATGGCAACTGAAGAGGAGACAGCCTTCCTGCGCCAAACAGTGTTGAGCTTTGGACACTTCGTTGTTTTTGTTTGTTGATATTCTTGTTGTATAGCTTGCTTTTGTCTTTGATCACCCTGTCTTATGACGCTAATTTAGTCATGTTACGGGTTTCGTCTTTCCCAAAAGCTTGTAGTGGGTCGTGGAAATTCTTTCCTCCTTTCTCCGATTAGTTTTGCGGCTTACAAATAAACTAGTGTTTACCTTTGCCCAGATAACATGCATATCCCAATCTACCCCGTCTTTCCCTCAGAGGTTTTTAGTTTTCCTCATAAATTTGTTCAGACTGTAGAATTTTTCATGTAAATTAGAATATAATAAACTTTTTTAATCCCCAATGTTGGGCTAACTATGCTCTTCTCTCAGCAAGCCTTTCTCCAGAGCTGCAAATTAATAGCTAAGTAATCTCATCTTGGTGAGGCTGGTGGTTGAGTGTTAAAAATCCTCAGTATAAACTGTTTTTAAGTGTCCTTAAGTACTTCAGAAGTCTCCATTTCCATAGGAGCACTTGATATGGTAATTATATATGATTCTCCTGTGTTCATTAAAATAGGAGCCTAGGGGCTCCTTCTGCAGTTCCTTACCTTCCCATAGGTTGAAAGTAATAAAATCACTTTGCTTTAAAAAAAAAAAAAGGCTGTAATTTGGTGTCTTCACTGATGCACAGAGCCCTCTCTATTCTTTTCCCTGTTAGACCATGAGTGGAGGATTCTTTGTTAATGAGAGGGTGTCCACACTAGGAAGGGATCTAGGATATTTCGGAAGGTGCCGTTGTGTTAGTACTTCCAGATGTGCAGCTACCCCATCTTCTTGGCTCCTGTCTTTAGTTCACTTCTGTCTTTGTGTTTCAATATTTGTATTTGTTCCTAAAATAAAATAAGAATTCCCAACATCTTAGGTGATAGATCTTCTCAAAAAGGTTGTGGGGTGGGAGGTAAGGGGAGCTGGGGTGTGTTCCGTTGGTAGAATGCTTCCATAGCTTGCACAGAGCCCTGGATTCAGTGCCTAGCACCACACAAAGCAGGCCTCTGGAGTACCCCTGTAGGTCCAGCACGCAGGAGGTATGAGCAGGACGATCAGAAGTTCAGAGTCATCCTTAGATACCTAGCAAGTTCCAGACCTGCCTCGACTACATTAGACTCTTCCTCAAAAAAAATAAGTAAATAAATGAATGAATGAATGTGAAAACTAATCAATAAAATAAGAGAAAAGCAACTTGAATTCTATGAAGAGATAAATGGATAAATGAATTGTAGTGTATACACATAATGGAATATTATTTGGCTTTAGGAAAGGCAAAAAAGTCCACTTCAAGCCGGGCGGTGGTGGCGCACACCTTTAATCCCAGCACTCGGGAGGCAGAGCCAGGCGGATCTCTGTGAGTTCGAAGCCAGCCTGGGCTACCAAGTGAGCTCCAGGAAAGGCACAAAGCTACACAGAGAAACCCTGTCTCAAAAAACAAAAC
>CABHPR010124476.1:0-13357 GCA_902168415.1 Peromyscus melanophrys | reverse complement strand
AAAAAAAAAAAAAAAAAAAAAAAAAAAAAAAAAAAAAAACAAGGTCCACTTCAGTTGCATGGTGTCCTGTGAAATGAACAATACAGAAAAGGACAAATGCCACGCGAGTCTCATGTTAGGAAAAAATCTAAACAGGCAAATGCACAGATATAAAAGCAGATTAGAGTTTTCTTGGGAGTTGGAGTGGGAGAATGCAATGTTAATATTTAGTGTGTTCAGAGGTACCACTTCATAAAACAATAGCATTCTGTCTTGGATGGTAGTGGTGATGAAAAAGTCATGTGAAGGACCTTCATACCACTGTGGGGGTATGCTAAAAGGGATTATGATGGTAAACTTCATGTACATTTTCACAAAAAAAAGCCAGGAGTGGTGGCACATACCTCCCAGCACTCCAGTGCTTGGGAGGAAGAAGGATTTCTGAGTTCAAGGCCAGCTTGGTCTATATGCAGAGCCAGGACAGCCAGGATACATAGTGGAAACCCTATCTCAAAAAACTACCACCACTACCATCACCATTACCACCAGCACCAGCACCACCACCACCAAAACCTACTTTTAAAAATTAATTTATTTTTTGAGACATGGTTTCATGTAGCCCAAGTGGCCTGGAAGTCCCTGTGGAGTGGAAGCTAGCCTTGAACCCCTGTTCCTTCTGCCTCCACTCCAGAGGGCTGGGAGTACGGGTATGCCCACCAGGCCTGACAGAAAGGAAAAACTCTTGATACCAGTTTTTAAAACTTACAAATTTGGGACTGAGTGGTTAGGAGGGCTTAATGCTGTAGCAGAGGGTTGGAGTATGGACTCCCACACCCATATCAGGTAACTCACAAATGCATGCAAATCCAGCTCTGAGGGATTGAATACCCCTTCTGACCTCTATGGACACTTGCATAAACAAATGTGTCTGTCTATCTATCTATCTATCTATCTATCTGTCTGTCTGTCTGTCTGTCTGTCTGTCTATCTATCTATCTATATCTATCCATCCATCCATCCATCCATCCATCCATCCATCCATCCATCCATAAATAAAATAAATCTTAGACTCACAAGTTTGAATGTAAAACCAATTGGCTACTTTGCCTAATTTTCAATGTTTATATATGCAATAAAAATTATCAACAGGTATGCCATTATACCACAGTTTAAATGAAATCAAAGCTATGAATCTTTATAATAAAGAAACGAGTACATTTAATATCAGTACAACAAACAAACTTTAAAACAAATCTAATTCTGGTTTTTGTTTTTGTTTTGTTTTTTTGAGACAGGGTCCTTTAACTGTCTTTGTAGTCCAGGCTGGCCTCAAACTTATTGATCCGCCTGCCTCCACCTCCTAATTTCTGATAAAGACGTGCCTTACCATTGCCCAGCCAATTCTATTTTTTAATTTGTGGTGTTTGTGTCTCCTGTGCAGACATTTTCTAATTTGTCTCTAACATATGGTGAGTAAAATCCCTCTTACTGTTCTTTTCTTTGAATATGGAATTCCTGGAACACAAAAAATGATACATGTTAAAAGCAAAGAAGATTGAACTCAATGAGAGCCTTTTAAAGTTAATAGGAAATCTGGGCAATTGGTAAAAGGCATACTTTGGTTTACCAGATTAGGTGTGGCCTGGGATTCTGCATTCTATTGAACTGGCCTGGACCCTAAGTTTAGCAATCCTGAAAGCCTGTGGATGGCTATGTTTTCTTCACTGCTAACTCAGAGTTCATGACTATAGTATTACTGATCTTGATGTGACAAAATGCATGTAAAAAGTAGCTTAAAGAAGAGGAAGGGCTTGTTTTGGCTCACAGTTTGAGGTATAGTCTGTCATGGCAGGGAAGCAAGGTGACTGGTCACACTGCATCCACAGTCAGGAATCAGAGAGTGGAGAAGGCAGGTACTCAGTTAGCTCTTCCTTTGTATTTCGTCTGGAATCCTAACCCATTGAATGATGCCAGCCACATTGAGGGTAGCCTTTTTACTTCAGATACTTCATCTGGTAACTCCCAGAGATTTCTTTCCTACGTGATTCTGGATCCTGCCCTGTTGACATCAGTGTTAGCCATCAACCCTACCCATGCTAGCACTCTTCTCTGCTTGTTGGCATCCATGATTTTGCTGGTGCTTGTCTTCCTCTTCTTACTTATGGGTTCTGTATTCTGAAGACTTCTTTCATTTGATCTTAGTGGAGTATTTCACTGTGGTAAAAATGAGAGGAAGTGAGGTGTTGTCTTTCATGGAATGTCCTGCATCCTCTTTTCCATTTCCTGTGGCTCTCTGGTCATTCATACTGGGGATGGCCAACTCAGCGGAATTGTCAGCCTGTGTCAGCACTCTCCTCTTCCCTAAATTTCAGGTGAGTTAAGTACTTACTACGTAGTATGATAAGGGCATTGCGCTTGTCTTCAGAGTGGATTCATGTAGCTCCTGCCTTAAGGAAGCCAAGGTATGTGAGGGCATTTGGGGCATATTGATGCCATTCCTGATCAGGTATGCTCCTGCACTGTAGATGTGCAACCTCCGTCCTGAGCGCTGTCTACCCCTGTCTAGTCTATAGCATTGCGTTATTCTCAGATTGCCCTTTTAGTTCATTTTTCATGGTTTCATACCTCGGTGGCCTCAGTTATTGAACTGGGGAGGGGCAGTCACTATAGTTCCCTGTTCCATGCAAAGAATATGATTGTTTCTGCAAACGGTCTTTACAAAATTATGTCCATGTTCAATTAGTTTTAATGTAGATGATGAGAGCATCATCATCATCATCATCTTCAAACTATTATTATTATCATTATCACTTTAACTCCCAGAAAGTACTGTTTAAAATCTCATACATGCCAGTGGCACTATTTTATTATTATTATTATTATTATTATTATTATTATTATTATTTTATTTTTAATATTGGAGAAAAAGAAATATGCCTTTATTTCATATAAGAAGGTAGAATTTGAATCTATTTCCTTAGATCCACCCGCGTTCTATACCATGGATCTGTGGGATAGTGACTGTGATGTTTTTGATCCCTGTGCTTAGCTGTTTCCTTTGCCACAGTTGACCTTAGACTATGGAGGTTTCCCAGGTGAACCTGCATTCTGTATTTGTTGATGGAAATAAAGCACAACCCTGGTATACAGGAAGTGTCAAACAGAAAGGACACTTGTTTAGTTCGAGGACTGTCTAGCAAGTCTTCACTCTGTTATTTCCTAGCCAGGGCATGAGCCTCACCTGGGAAGCAGTGGAAGGGAACAGCTGGCATCTCGTCACACTGTCAGCCTCGCTGCTCTTTACCATGCAGTACTCAATCCTGTGAGTTTTCTTATTCATCCCTGCTCCTGACCCACTAGGCCTAGGATGAGGTTTGCTTGTTGTACATATTTTCGGGGTAGTTAAAAAGAAGTTGAAAAATTGCCGACCTCTTCTTTAGGGCTAATCTAAAGTACTCTTGTTCCAATGTAACATTAATCTGAAGTTTGCACCAAAGGTTCCATAAACATATCTCACTCCATGGAAAAAGGAATGGTGGGGAGAGGGGTGGACCCTAAAAATGGTGATCTCCAATAAGGCAGATACCCTTTGCGCGCACACACACACACACACACACACACACACACACACACACACACACACCTGATTTTTGAGATCCAGGGTGGTTTTGTCTAGACTAGAAGTGGTACTCTATTCCAAGACACCTGCTCGTTGCTAATGAGAAACTCTTAGTGTGTTTCTGGCAGAGTCGGGTAGGGCAAGTAGCCTCATCTCTCATGCCTTTACTGTGCGTGTGAGCCTGGGCTGTTGAACTTAGAGTCCTATTTAGATCCGTGTCTGCGTCTGAGAGCCTGGGTTTTAAGACAAGTGGTTACATGGAGCCTTCCAAAGTTGCTAGTCTTTTTCCTATGAGATGATTCTTCCCTGGGCTGGAGGATCTTGTTCATATTGCAAAATAAGAATCTGCAGAAAATTAAGGGCACTTGAGTTATAATATTTCGGGGATATGATGATGTTTCAAAAGAAAAATGCTAATTGTGGAGAGCCTTCTTCCCCCTGACACCTGGAGCTCCTTCTCCTGATATCGACTCACTGCTGATTTTCCCAAATTGGATTGTGAGTGGTTGGGGAGGGGGAGGCGACAGTTCAGCCACCAGGAGGCTGGAGTGAAGTATCTGCCAGCGATTAGGAGAAGACAGGGGAGTTCCTCACCCACCTTCCCGCAGTCATGGAGTGTCTAGGGAGCTCTGGGGTGCATGGGCTTCCGGCATGGAAAAGAACGTCACTGACATGGTGAGTTTTAACACAGTTCCTTCTGGGAGCCAGGAAAAAGATTCCTCTGTAAAGTACTTGCCACTCAAGCATGAGAACATGAGTTCGGATCCCAACACCCATGCAAAAGCTGGTGTGGTGGTGTGGCTCAGTAAATCCGGTGGAAAGCAGAAACAGGCAGATCCTTGAAACTCACTGGCCAGGGAGCCTAGCTGAATCAGCTCCAGGTTCATTGGGAGACCCTCTCTAAATAAAGTGAGTGATTGAGTTAAGACACCAATGCTGACCTCTGGCCTGGTATACACACACACACACACACACACACAGACAGACACAGACACAGACACAGACACACACACACACACACACACACACACACACACACACACTACCTTCTGGGTCACTCTCTTTGATGTTGTACATGACATCATGAAAAAGCTCAAGGTGGCATTGCCTCAGTCTGGGATTCCTGCCGCCAGCAGGGATAGTAAATAGACAGGCTGCTTCCACCCAAGGGCAGCCCCCCGGGCCTGGAGCGGTTAGATGGTGTGAGCTGGTTTTCCCTCCATCACTTTTAATTTCGCCCGGGCCCTGCCAGCCCTTACTTGACATTTGGCTTGTGAAAACGGCTTCTGTGGAGCTAGCTATTGTTTCCTCTGTCATTTAAAAAAACAATAGCAGAGGACAATGAGGTCAGGAGAGGGAATCATGACTCCCACACAGGCAGAGGTCTGTCTCTGGGGTTCGTGGCCTCCTTTTCCCCTGCCCATTCTTCACTGTCAGTACAAACGACTCATTTTCTGACATTGGTTCAGGGACCAAAACCACAAGCTTGGCAAATCTGCCATATTTCTGAGGCTTCTGTCCTGTGAATGTCCCCTTGATAGCCCTGAGGCATTATTGCAATTCTATCCCAGTAAATCTACCCCAGTGCTCTGGTCTTGTGTGGAATTGTAAGCAGCATCTTTCTTTGAATTTGTAGTTTGGCAATCACTTCATAGAAGGTTATCCCTATTCAAATTGCTTCAATAATTTTATTGAGCATTTACAGTTTACCCATAATTCTCCTTTTTTTAAAAAAAATGTGGAGCATGAACAGTAGTGGCTAATAGTTACTTTTTTTGTTGCTTTGATAAAATACCTGACAAGAACAAGTTAATTTGGAAGGAAGGACTTATTTTGGCTCACAGTTTGAAGGTACCGTCCCTCCTGGCAGGGAAGGTGCGGTGGTGGTGAGATGGCTGGTTCCATGCATGGCACCCACAGTCAGGAAGCAGAGAGAGCCAATGCTGGTCTTTCACCTTTTCTTTTCTACGTAGTCTGGCACCCCTGTCCATGGGATGGTGCTGCCTGCATTCAGGCTGAATTTTCTCACTTGGTAAGCCTTTCTGAAAACACCCCACAAACATGCCTCAGAGCTTTGTGTGCTGGCTGGTTCCAGATCCTCTCATGCCTGCAGTCAAGATGAATCTCCACAGAGCAGTCCGTGAATGTCTATGTCATCCTTGTACAAGGGCCCCGCTCCTCTTCTCTGCATCGACCCAGTGTTAATGTACATGCTGCCAAAGTGAATGCTGTCTCTAGTTTTCGTGCTCTCCTAATGCTTGTATATTTAATTCAGCAGAGTTTCTGCTAATTCACTTCTAATCAGGTATTTCTACCAGTCCCTACCAGACACTGTATTAGTTACTTTCCTCACTGCTCTGACAAAAATTCATAACACAAACAACTTACGGGAGGCTGGGGGTCTCTTTAGCCTTACAGTTTGATGGGATAGAATCTTTCTCCACAAGGAAATTGCAGTGGTGACAGCAGAAGGATGTGGCCACGTTGTGCCTGCATTCAAGAAGCCGAAAGTGAAGAGTGCCTAGCTTCATCTTGATGTCTTCTTTTTTATACACGTGAGAATCCCAGCCCATGCCTGGTGTCTTCCGCTAGGGTAGGTCTTCCTGTCTTGGTTAAACTAAACTGGACACTCACTTCCAAACACGCTGAGATTTATCTCCAATATGATTCTACACCCTGTCAAGTTGACAGTCAGCATTAGTCATCACAGGCACCGTGTGCTTGGACATCATCTCATGTCACTTCTGTTCTTCTTCATCTGAAGCTCATTTTCAGTAGTCTAGAAGAGCTAATGGTTTGAGCTGATGACTTGTCCCCTTTCTCCCAATATAATTGTTCTGACTTCTGTGTTGTGAATGCGCAAATTCTGTGCAGCAAGCAGGGATAAGTATATTGTTTCTTTAGCTTCAAGTTTTGCATAAGACAAATATGACTTTAAAAAAATGTTATTAGCACAAGGCAGTGAGTAAAGGCTGGGGACAGGATTTAATACTTGGGCCATGTGCTTAGTTTGGAATGTATATGACATGAATTGAAAATCTTACCTTATAAACCAAACTGCTCTAAGAATGGATACCTCAAGATTATATCATATTTATTCCCCCCAGTTTCTTAATATTAATCTGAATAAGAGCAACCATAAGAAAAGAAAGTTTTTAGGTCACTAGAAAGGGGCATTATGCTACATACTATCAGTGCACTTCTTGGGTGTATTTCAGACAATTTCCAGGAGAAATTGTCACATCATGTGTCAACAGCATACACAGGGTGTCTTCATTGATTGACCCACTATTGTTGGTACTCAAAGCTCAAAGCCCCTGCTATTTCCCTGGTGAGTTTTGAGCAATAATGGAAGAGAGTACCCAGTTTGTATGAAAGTTATACAAGTGAGGCTTCTCAGCCATCTGGTAGACCTATCATGGGTAGATGCGCATTATCTCTTATTTTATAGGTAATTTAGTTTGCCCCATTACTAAATTGCAGTTCTATAACCTAGCTGTTGCTGGGTATGTTAGTAAACACCTGTAGTCCCAGCACTTGGGAGGTGGAGGTGGGAGGGCCAGGAGTTCAACGTTATCCTTAGCTACTTAGTGAATTTGAGGTCAGCCTGGGCTATGAGTGACCCTGTTTCAAACAGCCTGCCCATAAACGAGCAAACCAACTCACAGCTGTCTTTTCAAGCTTGTGATTCCAAACTTGTAAACTGTGTCTATGGTTGAGAGCAGCTAGTTATATGACCATGTGATGATTGGTGTCAGTTGTTGATGTGATGAATCTAGAATTGCCAGGGTGGGGAGCACTTTGGCATTGTCTCTTGGAGAGTATCTTGATTGCATAATTGAGGTGGGAAGATCTGTCCACTCTGGATAGCAACATTCCTTGACTGGGATCCAGGACTATATAAAATAGAGTGAGCTACGTACTCACTCATTGCTCTCTCTTCCTGATTGTGGATGTGAGGTGAACAACTCCCTCAGACTTCTGCCTCTGACTTACCCTATAATGATGGGCTGTACTCTTGCACTCTAAGAGGAAATAAAACTCTTCCCCTTAAGTAGCTTTTCTCAGGATATCTTATCACAGCAATAGAGAATGAAACCAAGACAAACTCTTTATGCAATTAAAGGCTTTTGTTAATTAGCTCCTTAAAGTCACCTATAAGCTGGCTTTTGGTCCTTCAACATTTCCTCAAAATTGTAAGTTTTACTGTAATTTTAATGTTCTTCTTTCTTCATATTCTGTTGAAAGTAAACCACTGTGCCATTTTCAAAGGTCATGGCCCTTTGAAGTGTTGAGTTTGATGGGAAGATATTCCCTGCCACAGTGTGGGCACTTCCTTCCTGAGGCATCTTTTTGTTTATTTGAGTTGGTAGTCCAGGAGAGGTCACCTTTGCATGTTCATTTTCCCAATGCTGAACAAATGATTCAACTTTCTGATTTCCTTAGGTAGAGGATTGTAGCATGAATCTTAACAGTTCTTATTAATAAAATCAAACCTGAGGCCAGTTATTGGGGTGAATACTGGAAGATCAGAGAGACAGAACAAGCCACAGCTAACCTCACCTGGCCAACTTCTCACCTGATCTTGTTTCCTCAGACTGGAAGCCTCTGTGTCCTCATATCCAAATGGCTCTCAGCTGAACTGTGCTGCTCAAAACCTAACAGCTTGAATGCTTAACCAGACAAATGCTTAACCAGTCAAATGCTTCTAGTTTCTGGTTCTCAATGCCTTATATACCTTTCTGCTTTCTACCACCACTCCCTGGGATTAAAGGCTCGCTTTCTGGGATTAAAGGTGTGAGTCACCATGCTTGGCTGTATCCTTGAACACATGGATTTCTGCCTCTGGAATGCTAGGATTAAAGACGTGTGCTACCATTGCCTATCCTAAGTATCTAGTGGCTTTTCTGTTCTCTGACCCCAGATAAGTTTATTAGGGTACACAATATTTTGGGGAACACAATACCACCACAGGGGATGGGTGTCATAATAGCCATCTCACAGTGACATACAACCAGGTAGTTCATTGTCCTTACATAAGAGTTAGATCTTTTCCCCAGGCATGCTATGCAAAATACAAAATGTTTAGTGGATGTGAGTGTAGCTTCATGACAGAGCGTTTGCCTAGCTTGCTCAAGGCCCTAAGTTTGATCTTGGGCAATCCCCCAAAAACAGAAGCCCCAAACAAACACCCTTCTATCAATGTGTTAATCTCTTTTCTTGTGGTTGTGTGATAGTTTGGGTCTGTAATGTCTCCCAAAGGACCATTGTTAGAGTCCTGTTCCTGAGCCTGGCATTAGTGGTAGAAGCTCAGAAGGGGCGCTGTACTTTTGGGTCCAAAAAGATCTGCTGCACTTTTGGGTGGTAAGCCATGTTCTAGGCGTTTTTAGCTGGTCATCATCTTTTCTGAAGGGGGAAGGTATGCCATGATTCCCAAGGCAGCTAGAGTTTTCACTGCTTGGCTTTTGCTTTCACTCTGTAGCCACAAGTGAGATGATGAATGTGCCTGTATCTTACCTGTATTGAAGAAAGAATGAACTTACCATGAGAAGACTGTTTGCCAGCAGCGGGTGAAGAAGCCCCTTTGACATCAAGGCTGTCATGCCAGTCATGTGTCATTATATTACAGTAAGTCTATATCTTCTGCTTCTTACGACCAGTCCAGCTGTATCTCTTGCCTGCTTTGACTGGTGCAGATGTCAAGATCTCCACACTGCCAGTCCTTATCTTATAACCACGTGTGGGAGCTTCCTTTGAGATATGGAGAAGTGTCTGAGAAATTCTTCAGCATTTTGTCCTCTTCATCTGTCTCAGTCTGTTTCTGTTGCTGTAACAAAATAACCCAGATGGACCAATTTACTACCCAATGAAATTCCTCACTATTGGACCCCCAGAAGTCCAGGATCAAGGTACTATTTCCAAAATGACATTTTGGAGGTTGGAGGAATGCCTCAGCCCTTGATGCTCTTCCTGAGAACCTGAGAACTTGAGTTCAGTTTCCAGCACCCACACAGGGTGGCTCACAATAGCCTGTAATTCTAGTTCCTAGGGAAGCTGTCTCCTTCTTTTGGACTCTAGAGGCATGCACATGCACATACCCCCCACCCCCAAACACACACATGCATACATATAATTAAAAACAAATCTGTAAAATGAAAACCAAAATGGTATGCTATTACTCTTGACCTCTTAGGGTGGGAAGCAGAAGGCTCACGAGTGATAGGATGCTGGGTTCTCCATGGAAGAAGAGATAGAAGAGGGAGGTGGCTTTCAAAAGCTTAATCATAAATGCACTTACCCTCTTCATGAATGTAGAGACCTTAGAGCCTCATCAGCTCCTCCAAGGGTCTACTAATTAAGCACTCCTTTCCTTCTGAGGTTGAGTTCTGGCACATGAAATTTGAGGGACGCATGTTTTTGAATTCCAGGGCTACCTCCCTTTGCTTTGGGTCTCTCTGTTGCTCTGGAACACCTTTCAGCTCCTTCATTTTAAAGATGCTTTTAAAGGTGCATCATACTCTATTGCTGGGTTCTAGAATAAGTGACTCTCATGCTTTTTGATGCTTCCTCCCGTTTTCCTAGTCCCCTTGCTGCCTGTGGGCAAAGCAGGAAAGGTGGGTTCTTTCCCAGGGGTTTTCCTAGGAGTTAAGGCCTTGTCTTACTCATCTTCTCTTCCATTGGTTTCATTGAGCTCTTAACTAAAGGATAAGAACTTGAGCTATGGAGAATAAATTTCTGGGCGGTAGAGGAGAATGTCAACTGGAGGCAAAGTCAAAGTCAGAGGACTGGCTTCAAGTGTCTACTGTTTCCTAGTTGGAAAGTAAACTATTTTAAGCTTCAATTTCCTCATCTTTAATACAGGTAGCATATCTTATCTTACCTCAGGGGCCACTGGGGAAATCAAAGAGGATAAGGTATACATTAGAACCTCACAAGTTGAAAAAACGAGTAACTATTTGTCCAATGCAATGTGCTATGTGCCATAGGAGATTTAACATACTGGAGCGAAGATCACATAGGTTTGAAAGTGAGATGCCCTGATCTGAGTCTCAAATGGGGTCTTTTTAGCTATAAGACTTGCAATAAATGACTCAGTCTCTTAAATTTACTTTCAGCATTTCTAAACCAAGGATAATGTGAGAGAAATGTGCTGATGTATTGTTATACCAAAAAATGACCATGGGCACTTGCAATGCTGTTATTATCTTCTAAAATGGTTTAGTACAGTGATTTGAAGAAATAGTTGTTGGGTGTATCTAAAAATACCACACTGTTATAATCCTGGGAAATTAAGGGAGTAGTTCCTGGAATCCAATTTGTAACTAATGGAAAGTGGGGGCTCGTTTGGGAATCTGCACATCCACAGAGCAACACTGGCCATTTCTTCAACTTTCACTCAAGTAAATTAAGCTCTTTTTTTTATCCCGATCTTGAGATAAAGGAAAAGTTCCCTATCTTGTTTTTCCTCTTATTCAGCTAATCTATGGGGTATTGGGATTCTCTTCAATTCTTTGGTATCTGAATGCTTGCCTCTTTAAAAGGGAGATAAATATACTTGTCTTACCAGGTGAGATGATTATACAGGCAAAGCAACATAGAGACAGATTTAGGAAACTCAAAAATGAGCAAATATACTTTTACCCTCATCGTGGCAAAAGCCCTTTGAGTAGACTTAACAGTATTAAAATATAAGATAAGTTGGATATAGTCATTATTTTAAAAATATTTCAAGCTAAAGGTTTATTTCCTTGAGGTGGCCTTGAATTTTATAGTTCAGAACAGTATAAATGTAGTTGAAATCATCTTTCTGATTTTGTGTGTGTTTGGCTGCGTGTGTGTGTGTGTGTGTGTGTGTGTGTGTGTGTAGGCCATATGTTGATGCTTCCTCTATGGCTCTTCACCTTATTTTTTTGAGACAAGATCTGACATTTCCCTGAACCTGGAGCTTACTAGTTTGGTCAGACTGAACAGCCAGGAAGCTCCAGGGATCCTCCTGTCTCTTCCTGCCCAGTGCTAGGGATATAGATGTCATCTGGCCTTTTCCATGGGTGGTGGGCTCTGAACTGAGGTCTTCATTCCTGCATAGCAGGCATTTTGCCCTTGAGCCACCTTCCTAGCCCCCAAATAATCTTTATAAATAACAGAAACAGAACTTGACTAGTGAAACTTTATGGAATATAGTAACAAAAGTTATAGTGTCCAAACCAGAAATTAGAAAAACAACAAAAATTCTGTTTGAGGGTATAGTTCTGGGGGATCAAACTCATGGTTATGCACAGGCTGGTCAGGCTCCTTACCAACTGAGCTGTATGCCCTGATACCCAACATGGCAATTTTAATAAATAGGCAGAAACATCTTAATGTCTCATAGGCAAATGAACAGTTAGTTACATGGGAGTAGATAACAGGTGAAATTAAGGGTTGTGCTGCATTTTGTATGATCCTGAGAATTTTTTAGCTGTATGAGACTCATTTCCAGTAGTGTGTCTACTGCTGCTCCCATGTCTGGATTAGCTGTCTAGTCTATAGTGTTGAGTTTGCTGTAATTTGGACTCTTTTTGCTATCTCATAATAGATGCTCAGGATTCCAGATCCAAGAGACGGCACAAGATACTTTCCTGGCTTATGAGAGCAGCCATGGGGATTTGGTAGTGTCTTCCCTGCAGAACTTAGAGAGAAAAGGCAAATCTGGCAGATGTACTGCAAGTGACCCGCTCGTGCATCCACACCAGGCTTTTCAGTCTGTACAGGATGATGGGGAAATGCAGGAGAGGAGAAAGGCTCATCACTCAGTTTCATCTAGAAAGTTGGAAGGGAATTCCAAGACTTACCCACCAGAATGGGATACCTGCAAGAAGACCAGCCTAGCACCAACCTTTTTGATTGGTGGTCTGCTGAGGCAGAACTACCAGCCTGTCTCTAGGTCAGAAGGCAGTAACCTGAACAGAGGGGAAAGGCAGGAAGAGAGACTTTGAGACTCCAGTGCACTAGCTTTTATCCCCTTTGTGTAGGTTTTCAAGGACAGTCGAGTTCACTCAACAGAGTGCAGTGTGCTGTGAGTAGTGGTGGGTCCTGAGCTGTGATGCCTGCATTGTCCCCAAGAGGCTGGCTAGCTTTTGGTAATGGGAAGCTCTTCCATCAGGGAAGCTATTCATGGACCAAGTCCTATAGGGCCATCTAAAATATTAGAAGACCTAGTGACTTAGCCAGAGAAGCCATCATAGCAGATAGTGAAGGGAAACTTTGGCTCTTCTTTCCTTAACAACTACCTCATGGAGGAGGACTATGATGAACAAGAGAACTTCTAACTTCCTAGTTAGAAGCCAAGGAATAGCTTTGCCTGGTCATGGTTTGTACAGAATCAAAGTAGAATTTGAGAATGAAATTTAAGTTGACCTAGAGTATAATCACTAAAAATGACCCTCCTCCCAATTATGGGATCTACCCAAGGTGTCATTAAAGATCGGAAAGTACTTCACAGATGCGGTTTGGCCACTCAGAAGAGAGTGAAGTCACACCATCCCTGCTAATTGTCTGCTGAGATGGTAGCACTCAACACTTTCACAAATTCTCTTCTCTGTGTCACGATGACATCGAAGACTCCTCCTCCATCCACATCCAGCTAGAGGGGTTTCAGGTACGTGATCTGCGTCCTGAAATTTTGTCAGCATTGGGTTTGTAGATCTGCTCACGTTGTGGGCAATGTGGATTGTAGATGAGATGAAAAGACTCTCCAGGCTGCTAGGGTTTGGCCTCTTT
>CABHPR010124474.1:31919-50986 GCA_902168415.1 Peromyscus melanophrys | reverse complement strand
GCAACACACTACATCTAGCTCCAAAAGGATGTGTTTTTTAATAATGTTCTTAGGACTTTATCTTAGTCTTTGGTACATGATTATTTTCTCTAGGAAATGCACGGAGTTTTGAATGAATGAGTAAAAAATTGTTTGCAAAGTAGATTTTAGTACCAGTTTTGTTTTAGCTACATTCATCGAGGCTCTATCAAAGACAATGTATTATCTTTATTTTTCCGAGTTTCTATTGTTAGAAAACAGGTTACATTCTATTTTTATTTTGATCAGCCGATTGCAATGCAATATTTAAGAATAAGAAAATGTAATTATTATTTCTTTCCAAGGTAGTTCTGCCAAGTAGCAGTTATTACATTAAGCAGCTCATTCTTGAATTAAAGTGGAAGGTCAGGAATGACCATCAGATGAGCTCCTGTGGCCTCATTATTATTCTACTGTTGCATCTAGCAAATGTACTGGCCACTACTAAAGATGTGCTTTGTGTTAGAAAGAGTGTCTGTCAGCCTCAAGTGACTAATCTATAAAATGAACAGACCACCATTCTCCTTCCATTTGGTATTTCCTTTTAATTCTTAGATGAATCTTGTTTCATGTGTAATTGCTCTGTTGAACAGTTTATATTTAGTTCCTTTATTTATATAAAAAAAGAAGTCTTTGGTGTATGATTGAAAATGTTATCATATTTGTTTTCTGGTATAATTGTATTATTTCTAATCCAAATTTAAAGACTATGCTATCTGTCAAGTCTGTCATAAAACTTAAGAATAAAAAGATCCACTAGTCATGAAATGATTCGTGTTTTCCAGATCATTTCCATTATTTCCTTTAGCTGATATAAAAACATGTGGATATATTTTCTTTGATAATTATTTTGTTTTCTGTGAAAAATTCCAATAATTACTCTTATATGTTATCATCATCAAAGAGCTAGAATTATTTGTAAGTAACCTTTGCATTATACTTGCAATCATTTAGTCACATATATTCATGTAATCTCTACAAATATGCCAAAGTATTCATTCTGGCAAAAACAAAACAAAACAAAAACAAAACAAAACAATAAACCCCTCAATATGGTAAATAATTTGTGTAGATTTCAGGCCCTCTATTAGGAAACCAACATCTTCTTCTTGCTACTACTATCAGTATTATTTTTGGTAACTTAGTTGTATGCATTACTACTCTACAGATGAATCCGATTATTTATACTCCGAAGTGCATATGTAGCCTTTACTACATGTAAAACTTTGTACTAAGTGCCTTACACATGTGAACATGGGAATAATTAGGAACCATTTTCCCTTAGAAAAAAAGCTAGCCAAGCTAAAGAGAGAGAAATGCCTTGCTGAGAAGCAAATGGTCAGGATGTAATATGACCAGAAAGGCTCTGGCTTAAGACATATTTTTTTTTTCTTTCTCCATTTTTCTTCTGCTGTGGGATGGTCTGTATGTCAAATGCTCTGATTGGTCAATAAATAAAACACTGATTGGCCAGTAGCCAGGCAGGAAGTACAGGCGGGACTAACAGAGAGGAGAATTGAGAGAACAGGAAGGCGGAGGGAGACACTGCCAGCCGCGGCCACGACAAGTAGCATGTGAAGATGCCGGTAAGTCACGAGCCACATGGCAAGGTATAGATATATGGAAACAGATTAATTTAAGCTATAAGAACAGTTAGCAAGAAGCCTGCCACAGCCATACAGTTTGTAAGCAATATAAGTCTCTGTGTTTACTTAGTTGGGTCTGAGCGGCTGTGGGACTGGTGGGTAACAGAGATTTGTCCTGACTGTGGGCAAGGCAGGAAAACTCTAGTTACATCCTTCCTCTTTTATTTATTTTCCTTTTATCTTTTTTTTTTCTCTTTTTGAGGCAAAGTCTCATGCAGCCAAGACTCGCTTTGAACTCACTACATAGCTGAGGATGACCTGATCTTGTCCTCCACCAGCCTTGAGTTCCAAAGTGTTAGGATCACAGGTATGCAACACCAGACCTGGAGAATGATCATTTGTTTATGCTTTATTTCCTAGATGTTGCAGTCTTCTATCCTACAGTTTGGATGTCCCTGTAACACTCGTTCCTCTCATGGAAGCTGTTCATGAACATCAATTCCATTTCTCCACTTAGAGTTATCTAGCATTAGGTCTGTGGTCACAGGTGTCCCCTTTTCATTGTCCCTTGATCCTCATAGGCATTCTCAACACAGAACACTGTCCTTCTGTTAATTATATGATTAATTGCCCTAACATCTGGGATTTTAACTTTTTTTTTTTCAAGGAAGAGTTGGAGCCTGGAACCTGTCCTGGAACCTGTCCTGGAACTCGCTCTGTAGACCAGGCTGGCCTCGAACTCACAGAGATCCACCTGCCTCTGCCTCCCGAGTGCTGTGATTAAAGGCCTGTGCCACCACAGCCCAACTTTAACTATTTTGAACTTAAAATAAATACATATCTACTTTCACACATTGTGCTATTCTATATGAATCAATCTATAGGCCCTAAGAGCTCAGATCCACGCTTCTAACTCTTCTTTCAGCCTTTTTTGGTCAAAATTCTTCTAAAAGTGAAGAAGTAAATTTTCCAGTTTTAAAAATTCCTTGGCTTATAAATGTTGCTTACATTTTATAAACACAGGTGATATTATGTAACCTTTGAAAGGCCTCCATTAGTAACACATGCTGATTCTACTTACTCTGTGGCCAATAATGCAAAGCCCAAGGGAATGTTCACTGTGTACTCTGTTTGTTTCTTTTGCAGTCTTCTCCATCCCATGGGCTTATTCTGGGAGGTAAGAAAATCGCTTAAGGCCACATAACCAGGCAGAGGTATATCAGAAAGGACAGAAGCTTTGAAAAGAGCCTGGAAGACTAGAAAGGAGAATGTGAGATAACATTATCTCACAGCATTGCACACCACCTTTCAGGACTAAAATATCCTAGCTTCTCTTGACTGTGAAAATCCCTCCAGCAACAACTTGAAATTTTCCCAAGTAACTAGAAAAAATGTTTAGAGAAAAAGAGAGCAAATAAATTCTCCATTTACTACCATCAAAGTTTCCTCAAACTGTCTTTTAAAGGAGGATGACATGTAGACATGCTAGCCCTCTTTGAAGAAAATGTGCTGTTGTATTCTTGTGCAGTCTCATGGCAAGCTTGTTCTCTGTGGTACGAACAATGTCTACTCAGAAGGCTCAGGGTATCCATTTCTCTTAAAAGTGCATCTGTAATCACTGGTAAGTGGGTGAAGCAACATAAAACTTTGAAGCTACAAAACATTCTTCATCATTGCCTATAAATATGCATAGATATAAACCTGGGGCCAGTGGCTTTTACTCCGAGATAGATATCTTATTCTTTTATCTGCACTGCCAATCAAATCTCGTATTCTTTCTTGAGTACTAGCATGGATTTACAACATTGTCTTCACAAACACTATAGCATTTTTATCAGCCTTTCTTCCAGGCTTGTGTTCTTCCAGGCTCTTCTCAAAAGTCCTATTCTTTTTGATATAGCTCTCCTTAGTTATGTAACCTTGAGCAAATTTCTTCCCTCAGTAACAAGTCTTTCCTTTACTTGACTTACTTTTGAGTGTTCCTAGGCTGACTTATATATTATATGCTCATGTGTCCTCCTCCTCACTGCTCAGTGTTCCAGTCCACAGCCCTGCAATCTGCATTCAGTTTGTGATGGATGGCAGACCCTAGGAACTGCATGTTCTCACAGGAATGGTGACAACTCACCTTGTCCCTCCATGTCCCTTTTTTTCTTTTCTATGTTTCCTTTCAGAAAAGAGCAGACCTCCCAGGAATATGAGCTAACAGGACATTACAGGATACAGTAAGACTAGGTACAAACCCTCATATTAAGGATGGATGAGGCAATCCTGTAGGAGGAAATGAGTTACAAGAGCAGGCAAAAGAGTCAGAGACACCTCTACTCCCATTGTTTATAGTTTAAAAACAAACAAACAAAACAAAACAAAAAAAAACAAAACAAAAACCAACCTAGAAAATCACAGCATTATGCAGAGGACCCAGTGCAGACCAGTGCAAGCTCTGTGATTGCTGTTTCAGTCTCTGGGAGCCTCTATGAGCATCATCTGTGCACTCACTCTTAACCAAAACTATTTCAAAAGTGAAAAGGAAATACTGAAAAAGCCAGTTATCTGGTTATGTGTGCCCTTTGCAAAGTCTAAGTGATTACTGGTTTTGCATTAGAGATTGTATTCCTTTCTTGTGAGAAAATAAAACCATGCTAACCATATCAGATTTTATCCTGCATGCAGATTTAACCTTTTCCTGACTCAACGATTTGATATAAACATTTCCTAGTCATATTTCTTCCTCACTTGTAGCCTTTAAAACCATCTGACGGACAGCTTTGCATTACACAATGTGAATCTGGCTTGAAATCTACATTAGGAGGGAATCTGACTCTGCAACTTAATGATATTCCTTTGAATTATGGAAGTCCAAAAATAACATTATGCGTGATTTGAAAATAAGAATTGTGCTGCAAACATTAGATTAAGAAATGTATTTAAAACATGTAAACAATATATATGTATAATTATTTGCAATCTTAAAAATTAAGTTTTAGAAATGAAAGAGAAATCATTGTGTATAACAAAAAATCACCTCTCTTTACTATTTGAAACATAGTCACTCCAGAATGATGCCACCCTACCATATTTTAGTAAGTTCTGTATCCTGGTTGGTGTGTACATCCTGTGAATTCAGAAACTAATCAACAAGGTACATTAAGCCTTTACAATAGACAATCCAGACAATGCCACATGGGATTGTTTCCATGCATTATTTTTATTCATTTTTACTTCACATGAATGACTGTTTTGCCTGTATGTATGTATGTGCATGATATGTATGCCTGATGCCTTCAGAAATCAGAAGAGGCCATCAGAATCCTTGGAACTGAAGTAACTGATGGCTGTGAGTTACCAAGTGGGTGCTCAGAAGGGACTTTGTCTCCCCTGCAAGAACAGTGATTATTTTTATCACCCCAGTCCTTCATGTTATACTTACCGGTATAAACATGAGCAATCACTCCATCTCCACTAGTAGTGTTTATTAATATAGACATCCTCAGTTTTTGGTTTCACAAACATCACAATAAGAAATTCCTCATGGTTAGTATTTATTGTGTTTAATATTTTCAGGGATTCAAGTTCAAGTCAATGCATCTCACAGATACCACATATGGGACAGAAATCTATGCTTTTAGAAAGAGAACTGTCATCATATCCAGATGATAGACACTCAAAGCGTTCAAGGTTTGCTGCACTCTACAACTTTCTCTGTCCTCACACATCTAAACAGACAAACACACATCCCACTTCTGTACCTCCTAAAAATATTCAACAGAATGGAATTATCAATAGAGAAGTTATTAGTGGACCTCTTCAAAGTGCCTAGCCTTTGGGTATAATAACATACTTCCCTCAACTTCCTGGGTTTTCCCCACCATTTGTACTACTCCAGCACCTTTTAAAACAATGCCAACAACTGACTACCCAGCATATCTGCCAAGATCAGTTGGGACTCAATTGATGTCTAAGCCATTTAAAAGACACTATTCTAATCTCTTATGAAATGTGCTTATCAGCTAAGATATGCATTCAGCAGAGAGCAGAGACCTCTCAATTGACTCTAAAATATATTTACCTTTTTGAACAATATGCTTACCCTTTTGAATAAGAAAGGCATTTATCTCTAGAATATCAAAATAAATAAAAAGACTTATACTCTTGAATTTATTATAATACAATAAGGTATTCACTGTTGTATTATGTTTCCTCTTTTTTTTTTTTTTTTTTTTTGGTTTTTCGAGACAGGGTTTCTCTGTGTAGCTTTGCGCCTTTTCCTGTAACTCACTTGGTAGCCCAGGCTGGCCTTGAACTCACAGAGATCCGCCTGGCTCTGCCTCCCGAGTGCTGGGATTAAAGGCGTGCGCCACCACCGCCCGGCGCTGTTTCCTCTTAACCCACCAGTTTGAAATAACAGGCAAGACTTTAAATGAATTCATATCCTAGATTTGTCTATGTCAAAGACAAAATGTTAGCATTTTCAGTAATATATATCAAAATAAACTCACAGAGAATGTGATCATAAAACATAACAATAGATTTCAAATGGCATACTTTATCTTATTTATTTGAATTTTAGATTAAATGTTCAATTTTATAATATAGAGAAGTTGTAATAAAAGCTGTGCTTTTTTGTTTCCATTATATAATTTTTTGCTGTTAACTGGCACATATTATTTTTATCCTAGTCAAAGAAGAGTCTCTTGAATAATATGCTAAATAATAGCAACCTTTTCTACATCATCTTCCCATGACTGGATGACACATGTAGTGTGCTCAGCCACAGTTAAGATCTGCCAGAGAAGTGCACCAGTGGTCGTATTCAACTTACTTTATTCTGGGACAATAAAATGTCTTTTATTTAGGAAAAGGATGACTTGAATTGCATGGGAAAATTTAAAGATCATATTTTTTGAGTAATTGTAGCAGAAACCATGTGGAACATAATACTGCAGAGGGAGGTAAACAACAGGCTCATTTTGTGCTCCTGTATAAATTAAAATAGAGAGAGAGGCAGGTGCATCTGTGAAGGCAGCCATGCATCCATCAGCAGCTCACTTTCAGAGAGGAACAGGGGAAAACAAGACAGACATTTTGCTCAAGAAAGAAAATGCTGCTGTGTAGAATCCCTGTGGAAAGGTAAACAAATGCAGGCAGTATGCTTTCATTTCCTCTCTACTAGTGACCCTCAAGTTGAGAGATGGTATTTACCAGAGAAAGCCAAGATGCTTCCAGTGTATGGAGTTTTTTCCCAACTTGGTGACCTCTGTCCTCACTTACTTCCCCCTTGACCCAGTAAGTGGCAGCGGGAAGAACTCACATTAATGTTTCAGATTTTTTGTGTGCTCAAATGAATGTTTCTAATTGTTTCTGTAAGAGGGATCACCCTTGGCCACCTCTCCTCCAGAAGCTGCCCAGGTTTCACTACAGATTTGCTTTAAAATCCCAAGGATTATGGATATCCATGCTATTAAAATATATATTTAATGATGATCTTTTCCGTAGAATACTGATGTTCCAATAATTGCCATGTATTTTATAACTTAAATTAAAATCTCCATCTATGTGCACAGACTACAAAGCAGGAAGTGAGCCACCACAGAGAATTCTCCCAGGTTGTCTGCAGTTAGTCTTAAGGAACCCTACGAATATCCACTCTCAAACCCTTTTCTCTGTTCCCAATCTGCTGTTCATCTAAAGTAAGAACTGTAAATCACATGATGACCAGAAAGAGATAAAAGGAATTATCTTGACAGCTTGTGTTTCCCAGTAAATCTATGGATGGTCCTGTAGGCTAGACTGTCAAGTGCTGGGCTTAGAACCTATGTAAGCTGTCTCTTTCCTCTCTCACTTCCCATATCTGGGCAATTACTGCCTTTTTGGTGCTTTGTCCAAGCAGACTGTCAATTCGGTGCAGCAATTCCACTCTAGACCAGGCAGCTGACATCTGCATCCTTCTAGAGTCCTTCCTGCTTGCTTCTTGCTTCCCACTACACCATTTTCCATGTAGTGTCTTAAGACATAAATAAAATAAGGTAATTACATACTTCTGTATAAAAGTACCCATGGTTCCTTGTGGCATTTGTAATTCAATCTGATATATTTAGCATGGTTTACACGATTCACTTTTCCTCTTATCTTTCAGGATTTCTGACTGGATTTCCTATAACAAAACCCCAAAAAGAATAGGAATACTATACAAATTATTAGGATCTTTACATAAATACCAGCCCTCCTGAAAAAAAAAATGTAAAGAAATAGCTAATTGTGAATGTTTGTATGTCAGCTTCTATGAAGCATGAGAAAGCATGAGAAACATGCAAGTTTGGCCTACTGTAGAATTGGCCATTCCCTTCCCTTGTCTCATAGTAGCACAATCCATCCTGTCCTCTGGTGACAGCAAGGTCACCCCCCCATGCTCTCTAGGACCTGTTTTGGGGACAGGTCTTAGTGCCCTTCTACATGCTGCTTCTCAAGTTCCTTCAGCTCAAATAGTCAGTATGTCATGGGGCCATATGTTGGGTGGTCTGGCTTGAAGCTCATCAAAGGCCTGCTGCATGCTCAGCACATCTTTTTACACACAAATGCTCAGCTTCTCTAAGTTTTCCCTTTTCCCAGACAGGACATCTTGGCACATCCTTCTTTGTTCACTCATATAGTGAACTCTGTCAGCCCTCTAGTGTAAGTCGCAGTTTGAATATCTTCTCTCAGGGACCTTTCCTGAAGCTAAAAATCCCAACACTTTAGGGTATATTTCTTCATAACTTTTTATCAAAACTGAGATCTACTTTGTATATATGAGTTTAATATTTTAAATATTTCTCTGATTAGACTGTGAAATTAATAAAGATGTAAATATTATCTATCCTACCCTCATGTCCACTGTATTTCCCTTCACACACTAAATACTTTACAAAACAACAAATTTCACTATTAAATACTTTCAACAAATTAATTAATTTTTTCCCAGCCCAATCACAGTTTCCCCTCCCTCCTTCCTTCCCTCCAAGTCCCTCCCCCACAACTTTCCCTCTACCCATCCACTCCTCCTCCTTTCTCTTCAGAAAAGTGCAGGCTGCCCATGGATATCAACCAGCCATGCCATATCAAGTTGCAGTAAGACTAGGCATCTCTTCCCCTATTAAGGCTTCCAAAAGAAACCCTTAGGAGGGAAGGGTCCCCATAGCTAGTAACAGAATCAGAGACAGTCCTTGTTCCCACTGTTAGGAGTCCCACAAGAAAACCAAACTACACAACTGCAACATATATGCAGAGGGCCTAGGTCAGTCCCATGCAAAGTCTCTGCTTGTCAGATCAGTCTCTGTGAGCCCCTATGGGTCCAGGTTAGTTGATTCTGTGCGTTTCCTTGGTGTGTCATTGGCTCCTCAGATGCCACAATCCTTCCTCCACTTCTTCCACAGGATTCCCTAATGTCCACCTAATGTTTGGCTGTAGGTCTCTGTATCTGTTTCCATTAGTCACTGGGTGAACCCTCTCTGATAACAATTTGGCTAGGTAACAATCTATGAGTAGAGCAGAATATCATTATGAATCATTTTGTTGACTTTTTTAAATTGCCGGTCATGTTTTGTTCTATCCTAGGTATCTGAGCTGTCCAACTTCTGGGTCCTGGCCCTCTTGGCAATGTAAGGGGTGGGATGCTTCTTATGGTATGGGTCTCAAGCTGGACCATTCATTGGTTGGGTACTCCCATAACTGCTATGCCGCCTTTACACCAGGTCATCTTGTAGGCAGGGTAAATTGTAGGTCAAAGGTTATGTGGCTGGGTTGAGGTCCTATTCCCTCCACTGGAAGTCTTGCCTGGTTAGAGAAGGTGGCTAGTTCAGGCACTGTATACCCCATTACTAGGAGTCTTAACTAGAGTTACCGTCATGAATTCCCAAGAGTTTTCGTTGCACTACTTATTAAATATTTTGATGTCATGAAGATTTGAAATATAACTCTCATTAAAACAAAAAAAATTATTTGTTTTTTTGTTGTACATCCATTGTTTTGCACTTTGAATTATTTTGAAGTTATGACAGAGATTGTCTTGAGGAAAAGTCATGGAAAATAAACTGTTTAAATGTAAATATTTTATAATAAAACTGTTGTAGAATATTAGTTGAAGATGTGTTACATTTGTTTAACATACTATGGGATATTTGTTTAATGATGCAAAGATATGTTGCATTCTGTTGTGTTGCATTTGTTTAACTCTGTGGAGCTGTCTTGCTTTGCCTGTCTAAAACACCTGATTGATCTAATAAAGAGCTGAATGACAAATAAATAGGTAGGAGTCAGGATAGTTTGGACTGGCAGGCAAAGAGAATAAATAGGAGGATAAATCTGGAAAGAGAAGATCAGGGAGCAAAAGGAGAAAGAGAAGAGGACTCCAGGGGCCAGCCACCCAGCTACACCACAAGTCATGGATTAAGAAGTAAAGAAAGGTATATAAAAGGTAAAAGCCCAGAGGCAAAAGATAGACAGAATAATTTAAGAAAAGCTGGCCAGAAATAAGCCAAGCTAAGGCCAGGACTTCATAAGAAATAACAAGACTCCATGTGTTTATTTGGGAGCTGGGTGGTGGGCCCCCAAAGAGTAAAGAGAAAAGAGTAAACAAAACAACAACAGAAAACCAATGCAATTTCCAGTAAAGCAATAATATGATACCACTATGTTTTATTATATCTCTCAAAAATTTAGTTAATATAGATTCTATCTGAATGTTTAAACAAAACTGTTATATCAGAAGAAAATCACCTGCAATTCAAATAACATGTATAACAGGTCAATTCAATCTATGGCAAATTTTTGTATAATTGACTCAAAAATTTAATAATCAAATAATAGATTTTGATAACACCCTTCTTATTAGTCACAAAGAAAGTGTATGTTAAACTACTTTGTTTACCATGGAACGTAATGTGCATATCTAATGAGCATAAAATACTTGCTTTCTATAAATTTTTGTTTGTTTTTGAAACAGGGTTCCACTGTGTATCCTTGGCTGGATTGGAACTCACTATGCAGACCACACTGCCCTTGAACTCATAGATATCTGGCTACCTCTGCTTCCCAAATGTTATGATTAATGGCATGTGCCACCATGTCTAGCATTAAATATAAATTTCAATCATTTTTAGTATAAAATGAATATATAAATCAGGAGAGATGTAAATTTATCTATTGTACCTATGAAAATTAGCAAGTAGAAATGTTCTGCTAAATTAATGAACATAGTTCTGCAAAGCCCATTCTAAACTCTACACACTTAAATGATTCATCCCTACTAGCTAGCTTTCACTGTGCCAGAAGGTTTTACTTATTCTACTAAGGGAAAAAGGAATTCAGCAGTCTGATCCAGCTGTGAACTCTGTTAGCCACACTAATGTCTGTATGAGCAAGATATGTACACCGATGCATAGTGCCATGGATGCTATGATGTGAGGGGAGTAACCAACCACTTTCGGGATGCATTTAAAGCCTGTTTCACAAGACAGAAATCATTCATGTCTGGTATAGCAAACTAGACACACATTCATGACTTGCTAGGTCATAGGCCCCATGGGTGAAGCTAATATTATTATTCTGATGAATGGACCTAATATTAATCTGTCTTCTTATACTTTATACTTCAATTTGTTCTTATCTTTATACTCACATATTAGTACATCTCTCATCTTTCATCAGATAAGTTTATTTTTTCAGTAGATGATATTAGTATAGTAACAAATCACTACTCATTGTGCAAAGGATTAGTGGCTGTGGGGTACTCCACTCTATATGAGATATCATTTCCTCCAGAACTTCAGGGATCGGCACAGAATGTGGACGAGAAAGAGAGATAGGTAGCTGACATGTGCAGAGAGCATTATTATATGGAAATGATAGGGTGGCTGCACACATTAACTCATAGCAGCTATGTCTGCATGCACCAGATCAAGCCAATCAAAATCCTAGGATTGACAGGGGGAAGGCTAATGAAGTGCCACCTCTCTTGGAGAAGCTATTTGTGCCTGATGGCTACTGGCCAGGAAGAGTCCGTTTTCCTCAGGGATATGACCACAGAGAGGCTACCTGTGTTAGGGTAAACAGTTTCACACCCGTGTATACACAGGCAGCACTGAGCGTAGTCAATGGGTTTGAGAGAGAGAGAGAGAAAGAGAGAGTGTATGATTTTGGGAGGGCAAATGTAAGGGTAAGTGAGGAATTGGAAGGGAGGGAGTGGAGTGTATTTGATTAAAATACATCATATGCATGTATGAATTTTCAATTAAAAATCTACAATTTATTAAAATAAAACATAAAACTAAATAATTATTAAGCAAACATATTATATTTAATGAATTTCATAAATATATTATATATGATAAATGCAGTTTAAAGCACTATCCTTTTAAAAATCTTTTTGTGTATATGTCTGTGCATATGGTATGTGTGGTGTGTATGGGTGTGCTTGTACTTTTTGGAAGAATACCCCAAGGTTATCTAAATAACTTATCACAATTCCTCCCATTATGATAAAAGTCTCTTTGGGGCTAAGGTGGACATCTGTGTTTCTATAATAATCACTTTTAAATATCCCATGTGAAGTGTTTCTTTAAAAATGTTACTAAAAGTGCAAGTTAGATGCCTAAAAGCAATGGGATTCTACATCATTTGAGAAACTTTCAAGGTATGCTTTAATAATGAAACACACCCAGACATAGAGTCTTATTAAATTGCTTCTCTATGCTAAGGCTTTAATTCCCCACAAATACAAAAGTTTATGATACTGGATGCTAACAGTCTGCATTTTACATGCTGATTAGAAGCTGACCATGCTTGTGTTTATTATGAAGGTACAGATGAACAGAAAGTTGCCTTGCTAAAAGTCAACTTCATATTCATAGCACAAACATACACTTGCATATTTTATATGATCAATTATTAGTACATTAAAGATCCACATTTACCAAGTGTTACTGAATGTAATCAGCTAATGCAATTTATAAATAAATAAGATCTTTAATTTTTTTTCTTAGAAAGCATGTATTTTCATATTTTACTTCCATGTCACATACTTTACTTCCAACTTTCTGAAGCTCAAACATTAAGCCTTCATAGAAAAACCCAGTTTGATAAATCTTGACAGGTGATAAAATAAGTTTTACTTTAAATAACTCACTGCCTCTATTCATTGGTATCAAATAGACTTCACTACAAAATTCCTAATATATAAAATTGTCACTCATGTCCAAAGAACTTTCTCCTGTTATCTAAATCTTTTTCTTTACCATATTCTTAAATTCATTGAGAGCCATATATGAAATTGTATCAAATGGCTCTTTTTGTATAATCCATCCAGCATTAATTTTTTGATAGAAAATATTGCTTTTCCTCAAAATTTATGGTAAAATATCCAGTAATTTATCCCAATTTCTTGTTTTAAAATCTACACACTAGCAAACAATAAAACAAAAGTAACTAGCTGGAAGTTTTCCTGTGTCCTGCCCAGTCCTGCAGCCACTCAGACCCAAGTAAACACACAGAGGCTTACATTATTTTAACTGCTCGGCCATTAGCTCAGACTTATTACTGACTAGCTCTTACACTTAAATTAACCCATAATTCTTATCTACATTTAGCCACATGTCTTGGTACATTTTCTCAGTTCTGCCTTGTTATCTTGCTTCCTCTGTGTCTGGCTGGTGACTCCTGACTCAGCCTTCCTCTTTCCAGAATTCTCCTTGTCTGCTTATCCTGCCTATACTTCCTGCCTGGCTACTGGCCAACCAGCATTTTACTAAACCAGTGTACAAGGGCATTATTCCACAGCAAGTAACATTATTATTATTATTTTTTGCTTTGATTAAATAGGGACTAATCTTTATTGGATAACTGCTGCAGACACTTTTATATAACTTTAAGCTACCTATTTAGGAAGACTTAAACATGAAGCATTTAATCTTCCAAGAACAAAATGATGGGACAGTAAAAATCTTTGAGGTCTTTAAATATGTGCAAAGTGGATTTTGAATCATTTTTCATTCAGCTGCAGTATCCCATGTTGAGACATATTTGGCTACATCGGGCACAGCTCAAAGGTGACAATGGTCAGTTTAATGAACATCATGAGCTTTTGGCCTCAGTGTCCAAGTGAGATTTTCATGGAGTACAGAATTTAAGATGGACAAAATGCTTTGATGTTTTATATGCTGAAATTCGATTATTAGTACCTTTATTGAAAAGATGTATCTAAGAAGTAATCCATCAAATTCCATTTGGATGGCCAGCTCCTCTCACCTGCCAATCTTATCTGAACCATACCCTCCCACCCCCAGGTATCTCTCAATACTTATGTCTGAGGCTAGATCACCAGACATTATGAAAATGTCAGTTTTACAAACCTAATTTTGCTGTTATTTTAAGTCAATTAATAAAAATGGAATCAAGTCTTTAATTCATGAGGATCTTTCATATTAATATTTAACCTTAAGATTCAACCACCACATATTTTCAAAGGAAAGGTTTCTAGAGACATCTGAGCTCAGTTTTACATGGTGGCACCTATTGCCATTAACAATTTTTTAGATCTAAAAAAAATATTCTTTTCTTATGCTACATATATAGGTTAAATCCCTACTACAGGCTTCCCTACAACCACTTCTGCCAGTCCCCTCATCTCCTCTCTTCTCAAGATCCACTCCTCATCCATGTTCCTGACAGAGGGGGAGAGAGAGAGAGAGAGAGAGAGAGAGAGAGAGAGAGAGAGAGAGAGCGAGCCGGCCTGCCAGGGACATTAACTGAACATGGCATAACAAGTTATAATAAGACTAGGCGCAAACGCTCATATCAAGTTTGGACAAGGTGGTCCAGCAGGAATAAATAAGTCCCAAGTGCAGGCAAAAGTAGTGGCAATAGCCCCATTTCCACAGTTAGGACTCCCACAAGAACAGAAAGCTATACAACCATAACATATATGCAGAGGACCTAGCTCAGACCCACACAGGGGCTGTGATTGTTGCTTCAGTCTTTGTGAGCTCCTATAAAAATCCCACAGAAACAGGGAAAGGATTCTAGGAATCAGAGGGGTCAGGAAAACCACATGACTTTAGATTTTAAGTAGCCCTGAAGTTTGAAAAGTAGCCTAGTTTCCCATTCTGCAGCTGACTTTACAGGGTTGCCTCAAATCAAAACTAAGAAAAAGTCAACAAGCTTTTATTTCAGAATCTTTAGGCAAGCAATGCAATTTTTGAAACTAATATTTTTTTTTACTCAACCTCTTTTGTTATTATAAAGATACACTTTACATTGAAACAACAAAGAAAAAAAATGAGCAAAGTTGTTATTGATTTCTTGTATCCTAGGATTCCTACTGCTTTATCCACACCAGACAAGTAATTGTCTAAGTGTTTTTTCTTTGTAGACCCTTTCTTTTCCCCACCTTCCTCCATCCTTAACTCTGGCCTCTGGTGTCTGTCTGTATAATTTTAAAATGAGTTAAAATAGATTTAGGAATAAAAAGTACATTCTAAATCTACGTGTGTAGTAATTATAATCTTACCATCAACTCACAGGTTAGGAGTTCAAATGCAAGTTCACCACCCTGAGACCTAGAGAAACACAATACAAACCATGCTGTTAGTATTGACATTTGATTTTCAATAAACAAAAAAAACATATTAATGATCCAATGATAAGTGTAATTTTATGAATTATTAACATACATTTAACTTAATTGTTTTAACTATACTTTTGTCAGAACTAGCATCACTTTACTCACATGAAATTATTGATATTTAACAATCATTCCTTTAATTTGAACTGTTTAAGGCAGAGATTATAGACAAGCAGAACACCTGTACAGTCTTTCTTCTCATGGGCCTGGGAGAGATGGGTACATTTGCACACATAATGCACTCTGCAGATGGGATTCTAGAGGGTAAACACTACTCAATCTTTACCAATGCCAATACATATGTTTATATTTAGATTCATAGAAAATGTGGCATGCACACCATCAATGTGATTGCAATAATGTAATCCTATTCTGCACTTTCTGTTTTAACTGCTGGAGAATATAGAATTCCACATGACCATAAATATATAGTTGTAAAATTGTAACAGCCTTGAGTATCCTGGAACTCACAGAAAGCTACCTGCCTGTCTCCCAAGTGCTAGGATGAATGGTGTGCACCACCACCTCCAGGCTTACACAGAGAATATAGAACTCCACATGACTACCAACAATCTGTATCATATTTTGAAGACTGTGTCATACTTCATAGTGTAGAAGGTATTTGAAGTCATAGAAATCTATGACCCTACCTAATTTTATTGTCTTTAAATCTCTTGGCTACGATCACTCATGGCATTATTTGATAGATGATACAAAAGCCTTTGTAAATGCTTTATTATTTTAATGTAGCTTATTAACTAACAATCATTATTCATCTTTAAGGTTTAGTTACTTCCAGGTTGATGCTTTTTGATGAGAATAAAAATAAAAATGAAAATTCAATCTCTTCTCAGCGAGGAAATGTGTAGTGTTTACAAACTCTTCAGAAATTCACGAATGTGCTATAGCATGTGTCTAGTTAACTACAACAAAAGTTGATAAAAATAGAAACAGTAAAAGAAGCCCTGCCATGTTGGCTGCGGAATGGTTCGTATTAGTGTGGAGGATGTGCTTTCTCCAGGTATTTATGTACTAAGGTGTTAAAGGGCAATACTATAAATGGAACCATTGACTATGACAAGTGAGTATTTAGCACTTTAGCAAGGGTTGTCATGTGTGAAAATGAGTGTTTTGTTGAAAAGAATAATGGTGAAATTTAATAAAATGCCACTATCATGTAGATAAAAATCAACACATCAAAATTTGATTTCTTCTGTATGTGTGTTTTGGTGTTTGTGTGTGTGTATGTGTGTATGTGTGTGTGTACAAATGAGTGCACTCAAATGTATATATGTGTGTGAAGATTAGAAGTGAACCTGGGGTTCCTCAGGTGCCAGATCCCTCTGTGTTTTGCTGTTGTTATTGGTGGTTGTTTCTATGACAAGGTCTCACAATTGACTGGAACTTGCTTCTTAGTGAGCCTCAGGCATACACCTGTCCCTCCTTTCCCGGTGCTGGGATTAAAAGTGTGTGCCAGCACATTGAACATTTTTATGTGAGTTCTGAGGATCAAACTCAGGTCCTCATACTGGCATAGGAACCATTTTTTTCCTACTAAATAACCTACCTAGCTATCAGCCTTGCTTTCTTGTTTTGCAAGGTGAAATGTATATATGGAGTGCAATCCTTAATAACAAATGCTCAGAAAAATCTTAGCTGAGGTCACTGGATAAATTGGTGGCAGAGATAGGAAGTATTTGAAATTTTTGATTCTTGATGTACTGTGTTAAACTCCAGTTTCTGGCCTTTGCTATTGGCCTCCCCATTGCCAAATTGGTAGGCTCTGATCACCAGCATCCCATAGATGCTTTCACCATTCTTTTCCTTTACAAGCCACAAAGCACATTAATCTTTTAAATACTACAGACTCATCTTTCAAGTATGACCCATTGCCACTGCCACTGCAGGAGGAAGAAGCGAGAAAAGCATTGTTGACATATACTTCCTATTGACATTGTTAAGGAAAATCTTCCCCTGCACAAAAATCCACCAAATAGGACTCAAAGTACTTAACCTCCAAAAGTCAACTCTCAGTGGCCTTGCTTCTTGCTCTTCATTTTTACTAGCAGAAATTTTGGTAACACAATGTCTTCAATTAGGGTTTCAGGGCTTCTATTGCTGTGATGGAACATCATGACCATAAAGCAAGTTTGAGGTGGGAGGGGTTTATTAAGCTTACACTTCCACACTGATGTTCACCACTGAAGGAAGTCAGGACAGGGACTCAAACAGGGCAGGATTCTGGAGGCAGGAGCTGATGCAGAAGTCCTGGAGGGGTGCTGCTTACTGGCTTGCTTGCCCTGGCTTGCTCAACCTGCTTTCTTATAGAACCCAGGACCATCAGCCCAGGGATAGTACCACCATAATGGGCTAGGACCTCCCCCACTGATCACTAATTGAGAAAATGCCTTACAGTATGATCTTATGGAGGCGTTCCCACAACTGAGGCTGCTTCCACTCTGATGACTCTAGCTTGTGTCAAGTTGACCCACAGAACCAGCCAGTATACACAATAACCCATTGAGGTGGTAGAGTAAACATTTAGCTAAAACAAAATATGATCATGCCTGAATAAGCTGAATGATTATACAAATAAAAATACTGTTATTACTATTTTATTTTTATAAACTGAATGTCAAGCTTTAATATTTGGCGTCATAATGAAGAAGTAATCATTCCTTTTTAATGTCATTTAGCAGTATCATATGCTAGATTAGTCTTTCAGGCACTGCGATACATATTTTTAATTTTAAATGGAAGCTTTTAACTGAATAATTGAATTTAAATATAAAAATCACATGAGATTTATGATCTCTAGCTACATCTAGAATGCGTATTTGAGTTTGAGACACTGATAAAATCCAAAGGCCATCTTCATCTGTATTACTGACATTATTATATTGATTAGATATAACAGGGGTGCGCATTGTAAATCACTGCTCAGATTTACATTTAGGGATTCAGAAATAATATCAAACGCATCTGATAAATTTGTCTTCCAAGGTTAAATCCAAGCCAAAGAAATGATTTCAAGCATATACGAAGTCTAATGTCAAAGTGTGGCTCTCTCCAAACTTAATTTATCATTTTTAATGATTTGTAGGGTTAGACTCTGCCAAAGATATGAAATGCTATGACATATTTAAACAGGAAAGAGACAATCTAACATGACATGAATAAATAATTATGTTTAGAAGAGGTATTGGTGAATAAGGACCAGTTATTAAACTAATAGTGCCATTTGCACTGAGTTTTATCCGTGATGCACTTTAGGAAATTTCATTTCACATAATATTCTAACAATATGACCTTATCATGCACCACTCTCCTTTGAGCTACTTACATTTGAAAGTTCAAGCATTTCACAGAGGACTATGCTAAGAAATGATTGTCAACTTAAATATATTACTGGAAATTTTATAAATCTAATAACCTAAATCTATCAGGTTAAAGAAGGAATACTTTAGTGTTACTGTGTGACCAAGTAATATAGCCCAGCACTTTAGTTAGTTATTCTCGTTAATATAAACATTCAGAGAACACATGAAATTTCTCCAGAAGCATGTATAAATTCCATTCCTTTAATCTCATCTCCATACAATCTTGCTATTTTTAACATCATATGAATAGAAAGTCTAAAGAGGCTAACAAATGTATCCAAGGGCACACAGCCAATAAGTGATAGAGATGAGTTTCAATCAGAATCTCTCTTAGTACATAATGAGATACAACATTCAGATTTAAAAAAAAAATGAAAAAATGTGTGTGTGTGTGTGTGTGTGTGTGTGTGTGTGTGTGTGTGTGTGTGT
>CABHPR010124474.1:0-17739 GCA_902168415.1 Peromyscus melanophrys | reverse complement strand
ATTATTATTATTATTATTATTATTATTATTATTATTATTATTATTATATTACTATTATTATTGTTATTGTTGGTTTGTCATTATGCCCTGCTTGTGGTCAATAGATGTTTGTTCACAAATCTTCAGGAAGTCACAGTCACCCTCACCTGCATGTCTTGAACATCCTGAGCTTATTTTTGCAAAAGCTATATTTCTGTTTCCTGGATGGTTGCTGTACAGTTTTTTTCAGATGAAGATTGTCAAATATGTCTTAGTTTTATTTGCTCACAAAATCAGTATTATTCTTCCTACAATAACAGAGCCATTCCTCAACTTAGCCAGTAGTCACATTCAACACTATATTATCTAGTTACTGAGAAAAAATATTTCTTATCTTCTATTCAACCTAAATAATGTTAAAAACACATAGTTGCAGTGAATATTTGTTAATAAAAAATGTATGGCTGGAATATACAAAGATGGCATTAAGATTTCTCTCTCTCTCTCTCTCTCTCTCTCTCTCTCTCTCTCTCTCTCTCTGTGTGTGTGTGTGTGTGTGTGTGTGTGCATGCACTATTATTCTTACTTCCCAGAAAGGAAGATTACAAAATCCCCCAAAGCAGCAATCATAGAGTACATCAAGTATAATGGATATAAATTAATTAACTGGCAAATATTTCATCCATTCTCCACCATATAGAATCCAAGACAACTGACTTCAAGTAAGTATTATGGGGTGTTTCATGACTACTTGGCAGGGAATGAACATTCCTCTTTCTTGAAAACATATGGAAAGGAGGAGTACACTTCATCTTGTGCATGTGAACTCCTTTCAAAACTATAATTACTGTCTAGGGCATTAATACTTTTCTAGTAAATCTGTTACTTAAAGAGTAATCCATTTTGGTGGTGTCTGTCTCGAACCTGAAACCTTACAGAGATTTATTAACATCTGGGTGTAATTGAATGGGTAATTGATGGGTGTAATTGAATCATTGCAAAACTTAAAGAGGAAAGGGATCTTCTAGCTACATTAGATAGAGCAGAAGACAGAGAGATTTAGAGTGAGAAGAGTTACTTGCCATTTCTAGGAGGAAGTACATGGAAGGACTAGAAGGAAGATAGCGGGACTGATGAGCAAAGACAACCTCAGAAGGTAGCCTGCAAAGAATATAGACCCCTGCTCACAGGGACAAGGAAGCGATTAGACTCAAGAGGTTAGATAAGCTTAGAAGCTGCTCCATTGCTCTGGTTTCTAGAAAGGAACATAACACAGACTAATACCCAGTGTTTGGCTCATAAGACTATACACAGAACACATTTGATCTGAGCTGTATTCTGACATCTGACATGCAGAATGTGATCAGATACAATGGTAGTTTTACTTAATTTTTAAGATTATTACTTTAAGTGTATTTTAAGGGACTCTACCTTCAAGTATGTGTGACATGTGTGTACAGTTTCTGTGGAAGCCAGAAGAGAGCATAGGATACCCCAGAACTGGAGTTACAGAGGGCTGTGAGTCATCACAGAATTGGGAATAGAACTCCTGTCTTCTGCAAGAGCAGCCACTATTCTTACCTGCCAAGCCAGCTCTCCAGTTCACAAGGGTGGTTTTTCAAAAATGTTTATTTTTATTCCATGTGAATGTATGCTCCTAAATATATGTATGTGCACCACATACAAAGGTCAGTAGAGAGCCTAGGATACCCTGGAGCTGAAGTTGCAGGAGTTTGTGAGCCACCCAATGTGGGGGCTGAGAACCTAGCCCACATCCCTTATAAAGGCAACAATTGTTCTTCATAGCTGAACCATCTCTTGAACCCCAAAGGGGGTTTTGAATCACTAAATCTAGCACAATTTGTTGGGACAACATTTAAACAAAAACATTAACACATCTCCAATAAACTAAATTTATAACATTGTATTATTTTTTCTCTATATTTTTTCTACTAAATATCTAGTGTTTGAAATTAAGTACATTTTAAAGTCATTTTCAATAAAAACTTAAAATATTTTTTCTCAGAATTAGTCACTGTTATAACACCATTCATAATATAGTTGGAGAATTATTTTCACAACTGATTTGAAATGCACCTTGAATTATACAAAATATAAAATCTAATTGTGGTATTTTGAATATAGTATTCTGCTCCATATCTATGCTATGTGTTTGTAGAAATGAGATATACTAAACAACAGTGTAAGGCCAGACATTATGAGTAAAGAAATACGTGTTTTTGATAGCAAAATGTCTCTCATTTACTTTGAGAATTTAGGTATGTATCAATGGTTTGAAATTGTTTTGTTCTAGTCAGTACTCATGGCATTGATATTTCCTTTTCCAGATACTTCTTCTGTATGTATATTCCTACATACCTGAATATGCACTAATAATTTATCTTTGCCTATCTTCCTCTGCCAGGGTTGTCATATTGAGCAATCTTTATCCTTGGAGAGCAACAGCCGTTGATGCTGTGGCTTGGATTTTCTGAGAGGAGATAATAGGTGTGAGGTTGAAGGAAAGATACAGTTCCTTTGAGGAAAACAATGATAGTGCAAGAGGGAATTTGAAGGTTGTAAAAAACCTGGATGACAAATAACCAGTCACTGTGTGTGTGAAGTCATTTCCACACAGCATTCTAAGAGCTGTGGAACCTGCTTGAGAAGGGAGATGGGAAAGGACTCTACTTCATATGGTAGAACTGGGAGAGGGCCAAAATGAAGGTTGCTGATAATATTAATCATTCATCTTACTCGGATTCTTAATTTTCATTAGAATTAAGAATATGCGTTCCCCCAAATGTCACCTAGAGGATTCATAACTTCTTCAACATACTATTCTACCCACTGTCTCTACAGGAGTTGTGGCTCACTTTCTTACTTGCTTCAGTACTCTTTTATTATATAAGGAAAACACAGTGCTTCCAGAAGACTTCAGGTGAATGTGATCAGAAGAAAAGTGGTTAGAGTCTTGGTTACCAAAGGTATAGCATAGGACAGCACTCGGTACTTCTCCCAAGAGAAGAGACTGTGGCAGATAATGCAGTTTTTACAATTCTATAGTGTCTGTGGCATTGGCACTGCCAATTCCATATGAATCATTTTGAAATATACAACCAAGGGCTTGATAATGTAGCACAAGAAGTTATTTTCAATTGAGTATATCAAGATACAGTTAGAGATATTTTCTCCTATACATGTTAAACTGTTTTGTCAGTCCTCAAGAGGGGCTGACGACAAGTGAGTACAAAACAAACTGCTATTTGCATCAGCACAAAGAATTTTGCTCTTTTCTCTGAGGGAATAATTGGGTAAAATATTCACTCAGATATAACCAAATTCTCATCCATGCGTCTGTAAAGGAAGACAGGACACTGAATACTTCTTCATACATTAAAAAGGTAATATTTCATGCATCATATTAATGAGACATGTGGGCCAAATGTCAAGTTAATATTTAAAGTATGTTTAGTGAATATTTTGGATTCAAGAGGGCAGATAATATAGATAGCATGCAAATGACTAATTTCTGGAGAAGTATGTACCTTGCCTGTGTGATCTGCATGCTACTCACATACTTCATATAAACATTGTATATGTTCAAAAGAATACTCAGAGGTTCCTGATAATTTCTTAAAGTTCTTGAGGGGAAATTTCACTGAGTTATTTTTCATTGCTTGCTGTATAGAAAATCACATTATTTTCATTAGAGAGGTCAATTGATATTTCCAATACACAAATATTTTTAAATAGGACTCTCATTCTATAAATCATTTGGGATAATAATTTTATTTGTCTAAGACTAGACAAATGTGTAAGAAATGATTGTCAGTGTTCTTTCAGATGACATGGTTTCAAAAGGGCAGAAATCATATAGACTAAGAAGCGATTAAATGTGAATGACAGGATGGCTCACTTGTTCAAATACTTATGAATTCTTAGAGAGAACAGAAGATCAGTTCCCAGAATCCACATTAGGTGGTTTATGACCACCTGATCACCAGTTCCAGTAGATCTGACATCCTACTCTGCCCTCCATGATTTCCTACAAAAATGTAGCATTCATTCACACAATGTCCTAGTTTGCATCTATGCTCTGATGAGACATTCTGACCCAAAGAAATTTGGGGAGTGTCCTAGGTTTGGGGGTTTATGTTTGTTTTATTTTTGTCAATTTGACTCAAACTAGAGAACTTAACTGAGAAAATACCCCCCAAAAGGATTGGCTATAGTCAACTCTATCGGGACATTTTCTTGATTAATTGTTGATATGGGATGGCGCAGCCCACTGTGGTCAAACTACACTTGGACAGGTGGTGCTGGTGTGTATATGAAAGCAAACTAGGCAATCCAGTAAACAGTGTTCTCCATGGCCTCAATTCAATTCCTACTTCCAGGTCCCTATCTTGAGTTTCTGACCTGAATTCCCTTAGTGATAGAGTGTGACTTAAGATTTGGATGCTGACATAAACACTTTACTCCTTAACCTGCTTTTAGTCATGGGATTTTGTCACAATAGCAGAAACCTAAGACAGAGAGGAAAGGGTTTTTTAGGCTTATACTTCCTGATCACAGTCCATCACTGGGGAAATACATTTAGGACCGGAGCTTAAGGAAGAATCTGTGGGCAGGAACTGAAACAGGGTTGGGTGTGGAGTACACTGCTTACTGGCTTGCTCCACATAACTTGGTATCATCCACAGTGGAATGGGCTTTCCCACATTAATTATTAATTACAAAAATGCCTTGTGGATTTACCTATAGGCTGACATGAAGGAGGCATTATCTCAATAGAGCCCCATCTTCTAACATGACCTGTTTGTATCAAGTTAACAAACAAACAAGCAAACAATGACAACAACAACAAACCCCACAAAGCTAACAAGTATGCACAGACATAAACTCATACACAAAATACAAATAATTAATATACACTTAAATGTGGAAATTTTAGTGTATGAGCTTGTACGTAATCTTCTAAATGGTTTGTAGGGCATCTAATAGGTTTATATGCATATATAAAGAGCCACGCTGAACTGCAGTTAGCTTAACATTTCTCCAAATATTTGGTTGTAAAAATATATAAAACATGCTCTTCCTTCAATTTGAAATGTCTTAATGACTATAAACTAGTCTATATTATATTGATAAATCTGACAGTAGAAGCCTGAAGGTGATCGCTAATGATATTAAGATTCACTGTTGGAACATTATTCTGCTCAGAAATTACTAAATGAATCAGAGGGGGTGGGGGTGGGGCAGAGAGGGAAAGAATCCCTCATTACTATAAGGAAGTCATAATTAGTGGGAGTGGGGAACTTCAAGTATAGGGAAGCTTTAAGTGGGTAAGTCCTGGTAAGTCTCTGAGAAAGTCAGGGACAGAACTAATGAGATGGGATAGTTTCATTTGTCTACACTTTTTCTAATACTGTGGGAATAGGCTGGGATTAATTCATAATCAAAAGAAAAAATGTGGGCAAAAAAATAAGAGGACATACATGTAACCTTCCCATTAGAATATAAGCCAATCCAGGTGAGAAAAAAAAAAAAAAGCAGCTTTACCTCAGAACAAAGGTGGAAATCTTAACTCTATTGATGAGAGAATATCAATTTCACTGAATGAATTATATTTTAATTGGAGATTTATATACATATGCATACAGAAATCTTCTAAATCAATGAACTATTACATTAAGACTCTTCAAAGCCATGTGTTTTCAGGGTCTTGGTTACCTTACTCAGAAAGCTTTTTTATAATTGTATCCATTATCAGCAAATTTCATGGTGTCAATTATTTTTAACAGCTGAGTAATACTCCATTGTATAAAAGTACTACATTTTCTCTATCCAGTTGAGGGACGTCTAGGTTGTTTCTGGTTTCTGACTATTATGAATAAAGCTACAATGAACATAGTTGAGCAAGTGTCCTTTTGGTGAGATGGAGCATCCTTTGGGTATATGCCCAAGAGTAGTATAGCTTCGTAATGAGGTAGATTGTTTCCCAGTTTTCTGAGGAACCGTTATGGTGATTTCATAGTAGCCGCAAAAGTTTGTACTCCCAACGGCAATGGAGGAGCAGTGGAACCCCTTGATACACATTCCCTTGCCAGCATGAGCTATCACTTATGGTTTTGATCTTAGCCATTCTGGCAGGTGTAAGATGGAATCTCAAAGTAATTTTGATTTGCATTTCCCTAATGGCTAAGGATGTTGAATATTCCTTAGTGTTTCTTAGACATTTGAGAGTCCTTTATTGAGAATTCTATGCTTAGATATGTACTCCATTTTTAAATTGTATTGTTTAGGTTTTGATATCTAGTTTCTTGTGTTCTTTATATATTTTGGATATTAGCCCTCGATTGGATGTAGATTCGGGGAAAAGTCTTTCCTATTATGTAGGCTACTGTTTTGTCCTATTGACAGTGTCCTTTGCCTTAAAGAAGATTTTCAGTTTCATGAGGTCCCATTTATTAATTGTTGATCTTAGTGCCTGAGTTATTGGTGTTCTGTTTAGGAAACTGTCTTCTGTGTCAATGCATTCAAGGTTATTCCCCACTTTCTCTTCTATCAGGTTCAGTTTATTTGGTTTTATGTTGAGGTTTTTGATCCATTTGGCCTTGAGTTTGGTGCAAGGTGTTAAATATGGGTCTATTTGCATTCTTCTTTATGCAGACATCCAGTTTGATCAGTACCCTCTGTTGAAGATGCTTTCATTTTTACAGTGTGTATTTCTGGCTTCTTTATCAAAAATCAGATGTTCACAGCAGTGCAAATTTACATCTGGGATCTTCAATTCAATTCCATTGATCAACTTATCTGTTTTTATGTCAATACTATGCAGTTCTTATTACTATAGCTCTGTAGTACAACTTGAAATCAGGGATGGTGATACTGCTATGTGATTTTATTTGTATATTAATAAATAAAGTTGCCGAGGGGTCAGAGCTATTACCAAGCCATAGCGAAAGCCAGGGTGGTGGTGGTGCACGCCTTTAATCCCAGCACTTGGTAAGCAGAACTAGGTAGATCTCTGTGTGTTCAAGGATACAGCCAGCATTGGAGACACACGCCCTTAATCTCAATACCAACCATAGAAGACCTGGAGGTCTGTACAGACAGGCAGTGACGAGGCAGTCACTTAGTTGGGTTTACAACCAATGAGAAGGAAGAACAAAGACTCTTTATAAGGCGAACGCACAGGAAGTAGCTCCCTTTTCAGAGAGGTCTCTTGGCGGGAGAGGCTAGCTGGCGGAAAAACGGGTAAGACTCTTAGCTCTGACCTCTTTGGCTTTCATCTTTACATTGGCTCTGTGTCTCTTATTTAATAAGGCGGTTGGTTACATCTACACTGCTAGCTGTTTTATTGTTCAGGACTATTGTAGTTACCCTGGTATTTTGTTTTTTCCATATGAAGTTGAAAATTGTCCTTTCAAGTTCTGTAAATTGTGTTGGAATTTTCACAGGGTTTGCACTAAATCTGTAGATTGTTTTTGGTAAAAAAAAAAAAAATGGTCATTTTACTATTTTAAACCTACCAACCCCTGATGATGTGAGATCTTTCCATTTTTGTTATCTTATTCAATTTCTTTCTTCAAAGATCTGAAATTTTTACCATGCAAGTCTTGCTTGATTAGAGTAATCCGAAGATATATTATATTATTTGTGGCTATTGTGAAGGGTTCGTTCTAATTCCATTTGTCATTTGTATGTAAGAGGACTACTGAATTTTTTAGTTAATCCTGTATCTAGCCACCTTGCTGAAAGTGTTTATCAACTTTAAGAGTTCCCTGGTGGAATTTTTAGGGTCACTTATATATACTATTATATCATCTGCAATAACAATAATTTAACTTTTTTTGTTTCTAATTTGTATCACCTGATCTCCTTTACTTGCTTTATTGCTCTATCTAAAACTTGAAGTACTCTTGAATAGATATGCAGAGTGGACAACCTTGTCCCTGATTTAATGGTATCACTTTGAGTTTCTTTCCATTTAATTTGATATTGGCTCTAGGCTTGCTGTAAATTGTCTTTAATATGTTTAGATATGTCCCTTATATCATTAATCTCTTCAGGGCTTTTATGATGAAGGGGTGTTAGGTTTTGTTAAAGGCCTTCTTAGCATCGATGGGATGATTTTTTTCTTTCGGTTTCTTCATATGGTGGATTGCTTTGTCTGATTTTCATATGTTCAACTATCCTTGCATCTCTGCAACGAAACCTACTTGGTCATGGTGGATGATCTTTTGATATGTTCTTGGATTCAGTTTGCAAGTATTGTACTGAGTATTTTTGCATCTATGTTCATATGTGAAATTGGTCTGTAATTCTCTTTCTTTTTTGAGTCTTTCTGTGATTTGGGTATTAGGGTAACTGTGACCTCATAAAATGAATTTGGTAATGCTCCTTCTGTTTCTACTTTGGAGAATAATTTGAGAAGCATTGGTATTAACTTTTCCAAAATGAAGATTTAAAAAAAAAGGATTTTTAAGTACTAATGTATCTTAATGTTTCATAAACCACATTAGAAATGTTCCTTCCTTAAGATGATAGTGCCTGTAGTCTGATATAGCTCTCCATTTTTCATAAAAGAATAATGATTCCAATTGTTATTGATTTATTATCTCTCCCCATGAAGAATTCAGAAGTTTAAAAATGACAGTTTTAAATAATTTCTATAAAAATGTCTCTCACACTCCTGGAGAAAATAACAAGAGTAAGGAAGAGAAGCAGGCTAGGGAGATGACTCAGCATCTCCTGCTGGGCAAACCTGAGCTTGAGTTCAAATTCTCAGCATCATGAAAAGTAACAATGAAGGCACACATACAATTGTAACCCCAGTACTGTGGAGAGTGAAGACAAGAGGAGGAACACTTGAGGCTTGCTGGCTGCCAGCCTAACTCCAGGTTTAGTGAGAGACCCTGTGTCATGTGAATACTGTGGAGAGTGGTAGCAAGCAGTGCCTCCTCTGACTTTTACACACATGCATGTTGAGAACAACCCTCTCCAGAAATATAGTTAACACAAAAATACATACAACCCCCCCACACACATATGGGGTGGGTTTTGTGAGGGAGAGGGGAGGTGGGAGAGACAACAAGAAGGATGAAATATTAGAACTGAACTCTGAAACTTTTAAAGGAAAAAAATTGGGGAAACTTGTCAAGATTTCTACACAGGCAAGAAATTCTAGAATTAGGTTCTGACTCAGAAAATAATGGTAACCTTTGAGAAGTGGCATTTCATGAAATTAAAAGGTTTGAGGGCCAACAAAATGGCTCAGCAGGTGAAGATGATTACTGTCAAGTTGGAAGACTGTGTTCAATCTCCAAAACCCACATGACAGAAGGAGAGAAAAGATTGCTGAAAATTGTGACTTCCTGGTGCATTCTTTGGGATACACTCATCACCACCATCCCCCATACACAAACAAATAAACTGTAACAACCTTAAAACTTTTACACAGCAAGGGAAATATTTGCTCAAGTAAAAAGACAGCCTACAGAATGAGAGAAAATTTTCATGAATATTAATCTGATAAAAATTAATATGCACAAATTATAAATAATTAAAGAAAAAACTAAAAAGTAAGAAATAAAGCAATGAATATACAACAACGCTAAACAATGTCCCTTCCAGAAGACATAGGTCACTAAACAAAATCACCAGTGCCAGATGTGGGATATCTCCTTATAAGTTGTTGGTCAGGGACATCTTAGAGATCTCTAAAATAATGTAGGCTCTTGCCATTCTTCTTGATTTCTCAAAAAAATCTAAATGATAAGACTCTGTTACTGAAGACTTCATGCTCATCATGTGCAAGATACAGATAAATCAAGGATAGTGTCCAATCATGCTATTTAGGCTTCTGAGAGAGTAATGACCTTTGGTTTTACCTCCCTGCTAACCCTATGAATTACAATACTAACCTTCCAGGCAATATGCTACCATTGGTACATTGGTGACATGATTATTATGGAGACCACCAACTATTGCCTGCTTGAGTTAGAGGCCTATACTACAAGAGGAAATCCATACCTTGTACTGTAAATCCATCCTAAATCTTGGAACCTAAGGGGGAATATAATACTGCTGCTTAGCTAAATTCAAAGTGCATCGTTTCCTTTTATATATTGATGTATACCTGAAAACAAAGGCTACTCTCAGCCTTTATCAGAGAATTCTTTTTAAGTGAATAGAATTAAATAAAGATATAGGGACACATGACCACATAAGATGCTGAGAACGAAGGATGGTTGATGGTTAAGCCCTAAATTAGGCATTTACACTATCCCCTTAATTCTCAGGTAACATGCTTAGAGGATGCAAGAATCAGAAGGTAAGGAGAAAGACTAGAAAATGTCATCTTCTAAGCATGACATAGCCATGGCAACCATGAACTCAAAGCAACTGTACCTACTGACACTGGGTCTGTAGAAATCAGCTACAGCTGGGTACAAACTCACGAGGTACTATCACTTAGTATTGATAACTGGCAGATTCATGGAGACATAGCCTTACTCCCAGTTGTGTATCCACAAGTGGTCCAATCGGGCTCTAATGGTTATTTCTAAACTCAATATCAATCCAATGACCCTAGTTAAACTCTGTGGGACACAAAATAAGTCATGAACATGGGGAAAAGATTTGAAAGGGTAAAGGTGAGCTGAGAGGCATAGGAAGGATAAAGAAGAGAAGATGGGTAATAGTAGTGCAGACAATGTGTGTAATAGTCAGAGAACAAAATTAACTAGTAAAAAATAAATAGTCTAAGGAAATGAATGGAGTTCACAAAACAAGTAATAAAAATGGCAAGCGAGCATTTGTAAAATTGTTCAACATCCTTTGCTCTCAGAAAAATGCAACTAAAAACTACATTGAGATTTCATCTCATCCCAGTCAAAAAGGCAGTCATGAAACAAGCAAAGGACAAAGGGCCCCTTGTGCACTTCTGGTGGGGACTTAAAACCGTCCAGTTTCAAAAATCTACATACTATATGATTTTTGTTACTTTTCTTGGTAATTATACAAAAGACTGCAAGTTAAAGTATCACAGAGATACTTACATGCCAAAGTAAGTACTTTTTATAGTACCTGAGCTGTGAGCCAACCTCTGTGTCTATCACCAAAAAAAGGGTAAGGAAGTTATCATACATACAGCAGATTTTTTTTTTCACCCATCCAGAAGAAGGAACCTAATTTTTTTTTTTTTTACAGGAAAATGGATGTATAATCTGAAATAGCAAGTGAATTAAGTCCGTCTCTGAAGCACAAATACAGTATGTCTCTTTCATTTGCAGGTCTAGATTTTATATAGATATATAAAACGGCACATTTACAGACAGCTTGAAAGGAGAAATGAAAATGTTTGCAGGAAAGGTGACTAATTTTGGGCTTGGGGCAAGAGAAAGAAGGGAGATGGGTATGGGAGATTGTGCCCAAAGCACATTAGATACTTGGATTAAAATGGCCCTATGTAACCCAATATAATAACAAAATTGAAATATTTTTTAAAAGAGTAAAGGAGGTAAAAGGATTAGTTTCTCAAAGAAATAATTCATGGTGTAGATTAGCCTGTGAGTATAATGATTAGGGTAAAATGCATAAAAATATAGTGAAGGAATTTAAAGAGACAATGTCTACATGTGACAAAATCCTTAAGCTGAATGCTTCTGCATGACTAAATGTGGAGACCAAATGTCTCTTAATATTATAAACTCAATATCTTTGTGCTGTTCCTTTCAGGTAAGGAGTGGTCAAGGAGCTGAGTTCCTCTGCATTCTCCATGGTCATGAGTAGCTAAAATATGGCCAAGACAATTTAAGCACAATAAAACCTAAACAAATGGAACACTAAGTGAATCCACCATAGTGTATACAGGTTCTGTAGCCCTGTTTCAAAGCACTAAGATAGAGTCTCTAGTAGATGCTGGTGTGCAGGGTGTTCCCTGAGCCTTCGGGAATAGACAGTTCATTGGTCATTTTACTACACACAAATTGTAATATTTAACAAAGAAGACAGGTGAGTTATTGATATATGGCCACATTTAGTTTTTATTTTTATTTTTTTTTTGGTTTTTCGAGACAGGGTTTCTCTGTGTAGCTTTGCGCCTTTCCTGGAGCTCACTTGGTAGCCCAGGCTGGCCTCGAACTCACAGAGATCCGCCTGCCTCTGCCTCCCGAGTGCTGGGATTAAAGGCGTGCGCCACCAACGCCCGGCCCACATTTAGTTTTGTAAGTATCAGAGGGTCATGGACTTTCAGCATTTTAACAAATTTGTTTACATGTTTTAAAATAATATTTTCTGTTCCAGAAAGTTTTCACATTTTGGCATCCAATTCATTTTGTCTAAAAAGAACACACTGAAAATACTATCTTGCATTTTTAATGGATAATTTTTCACTTGTTCTTTCAATAGCCACCGTTGCTACCACAGTTCACATTGCTGAAGTATCATTTATTTAATTCCTGCTTTAGAAATGGAAGCAATCTCCATAAGCGTAGGGGTAAACTCTTAAGAAGCCTATTTTGACAAGTTCATGTAAGATTAATTTCCATGATGTAACACTTCCATTCTGATTTTACTCTGCCCTGGTGGTGTATTCCACATAGGGCTACAGTCTTTGGTGTGATGGTTAATCTACATTGTTACTATAGAATTTAGAATCCCTGGAAACCAGCCTCCAGGGTTGTCTGTGAGGACATCTTCAGGAAGGTTTATGAAGACGAGAAGATGGGAAGACCCATTTAGGCTGTGGGCAGCACCATTCTGTGGGCTATAGTTTTGGACTGAATTTAACAGTGCACAGAGCACCAGTGTTTAGCTCTCAGTTTTCCTCTGGGCAATGCAATGTGGCTAGCTATTTCTTAGGCTCCTCCTGTCGTTCCTTTCCTTTCAAAATAAATCTTCCTCCCTCGGCTATTTCTTGTGAGACATTCTGTTACAGCAACAAGAAAAGTAACTAACATACTTGATCACCAAGCAAGTCTCATATCTTATTGAAGGAAAAAAAGAGACTATGACTAAAAGCAAAATCTGTAAGAAAACACAGATAAAGGCCTCTACTTGTAAACTTTACAGCTGTGTGGTCTCTGATATAAGACCAAATTTTAATGAGCCAGAGTTTATTCTCAATTGTGAGATAACTGTTCTTAAGCTTAGATTATTCCTTTTTCCTTAAGCTCTTTGAAAAAATTCTTTTATCTTTTGACTGATATGTTTACACAGCTCACACACTGTAATGATTACAGCATCACTTGCTGGGTCTATGTAGTTTGACATTGCATGCATATATAATATATATAAATATATATATGCTGTAATCATATAATATATATAAATCATATAATAATCATATAATATATATAAATCATACAATATATAAATCATATATTATATAATATATAATATATCATATAATATACACAAATATATATATTTATATATACATAGACCCAGTAAATATATATATATATATATATATTTACTCTTTTCACAAAAGAAAAACTAACATGCAATGTCAAAGAGTAAATAAATATATATATATATATATATATATATATATATATATATATATATATATAATTTACACGCACAATGATTGTGGAAACCTGATTACGTGTAAAGGACTATTCTATAGAAGAGAAAAGTATCCAGAATAACTCCTCATAATTTTTTTCTCAGCTATGTCCATTCTTTGACTTTTGGCACCTGTATATTTGAAAGCTATAAGTGTGTGTGTGTGTGTGTGTGTGTGTGTGTGTGTGTGTGTGTGTGTGTATGTTTGGCAAGAGGCTAAGCTTGGCTGTTGTTCCTTAGATCCTGCCCACTTGCTTCTTGAAACAGGATATCTTATTGATGTAGAACTTGGCAATTTTGACAGGCTAGCTGACCAGGATTTGCCTGTCCCAATTTGGGATTACCTAGGTGCTAGGATTACAAAAGCATCACTGTACCTCACACTGTGAGGCAGCTTCTGGGGCATTGAATTATAGTCTTCAAATTTACGTGGCACATAATTCAATGATTGAGCTGTATCCTTAGCTTGACATTCGCTTTTTAAATGAAAAAGATGTAATAATAAGATCTTGCAAAGAATGAGAGCATTGTTTGCTATCTTGATTGTTACAATGTTTAAAATAAAGTTTTGGTTCAGTTGCATATACATATATATTTTGAAAAACAATATGCCTTCCTCACCTCTATAGTTGCTACTAATCTATACATCACCAAGTAGGCAATGAAGCCCCTTGGCAGTGTGCTTACCCAAACTACAGCATGAAGTTTGTGTTAAACTATCAGTCTAGAGAACAGCTGACAGCAGAATGGAATCAGGAAAACTGATTTAAAGTTATGACAAGAGAGCAAGATCAACTCCTCGAGAATGTGCTATTGTTACTGAGGTTAAGGCTTCAGGCAATTAAACCTCCTTGGATTAGGTGAAAAAGGAACAGTATAAGATGGATTTCCTACCACAATGGGGTTTGTCATAATCAGAGTCCTTTTGTGCTAGAAGTAAAGGCCAAAGTGCAGAGCTAAGCTGCCGCCTGGCTATTTTGCAGTACAATGAGCCTGCTGTCTATTTGAATAATTCTATGCTTAAAATATATTATTATATCAAATTCTTTTAGTGCTACAGAAAACCATCTAAAACTGTTCTCCAATAAGTGTCTTATAAGAGAGGCTTTGCCATGCCAACCAGGATGGATTTTCCTGGATGTAACCTAATTTAAATGCATAAGAATCTCCAACTTGCCATTTGCTGTGTAGATAATAGCTCTAATACAAAAACGTAGATACCATTACCCTTGGTCAAGTTTACTGTTAAGCAACTGACTAATAAAGTTGGGGAATTTCAGACTGTTTGTCACTGCAGATATTATTACAGATAGCCCCCGGAGTGATTTTCAGAATTTCCTCCTGAAAATCAAAGTATAATATCATTATCTGGTTCTACCACATCATAATTAGTTTTGTCTCAATGCAGGAGCAATTTTGCTAAAGCTTCTGGTACATTCAAATAGAATCCTTGAAATTAAGAAAGCTACACATAACTTCCAGGTATTTGCACTCTGTCCCCATCTATGCATTTTCTACTACTAAATCATTTTTCATGTGTAGAAAGATTTCCCTTTATGTGAGATGATGTTTCTGATACTGACAATTGGGGACTTGGGGGTGACATTAGTCCAGATGTTAAGTACAAAGACTCTTTGATCATAAAAATGGTATGAAAAATGCCCCAATACTCCTGATTTTTATGCTGTTTATATTATGCCCTACCTAGGAAAATCCATCATGGTTGGCATGGAAAAGGCACTCCCAAAAATCACTCACTGGGGCACAGTTTCAGACGGTTTTCGGTAATACTAAAAGATGTTCATGTAGTAATACTTTATCATATAATTATACATACCATGTAGAAGACAATGCTCTGAAAAGGACAGCATCTAACTTCAGAGAAACTCCTGGTCTTTTATTTTGTAAATTTCATTGCATATATTCATTTTTCATGGTACAGTGCTATGTAAAGACACTGTATGTAAATGCATCCTCAATATTGATCTTATTCTGCCTTTACACAGCAACCCTGCTCTTTCTTATCCTTTCCACTTTCCATCAGCCCTTTTCAACCCTCTACTGTCATGTAATTTACATATGCTTCATTTTATATAGCTCTATAAAATCTAGGAATCACATAGGAGAGAAACCATGGTATTTGTCTTTCTAACATTGGCCTGATTTGCTTATCTTCAATTGGACCAACTTTCTGCACATGACATAACTTCATTTTTATGACTGAAAAGAAATCCACTGCCCATACTCAGTGCATGTTCATTATTCATTTGTCTGATTCCTTCACTATTGTGGACAGTGTTGCAGTCAACACCAATGTGTGGGTATCTCTAGTAGGTCTTGATTTGAAGTCCTTTTGGCCAACACCTAAGAGTAGTATAGTTGGGTTTTAGAGCATATCTATGTTTAGTTGTTTATGAACCCTGAATACTGATTTCTGTATTACTGAGACTGTATTACACTCACAACAGTGATTTGTGAGTGTTCTCTTTATGTCCTCACCTGTATTTGCCATTCATTTCTTGACTATTGCTATTCTGACTGAAGTGTGTGGGGAATCTCTGAGGTTGAAGACATTTTCACACATTTATTGATAATATATGCTTAATCTTTTGAAATCTCTCTATTTTATTGGTCCACTTATTTGATTTATTTTAAGTTTATAAGTTCCTTATGTGAATGTGTATGTGTATGTGCACATGGGTGCAGGTGCCTGCAGAAATCAGAGACATGAGATTTCCTGAAACTAGTTACAGGTGGTTGTGAGCCACCAATAGGGGTGCAGAGAAAAGTACTCAGATCCTCTGCAAGAGTTTCTGTGAGAATTCTTAATCTCTGACCCATTTCTTCAGCCTTTGATTTACCATTATTATTTGTTTTTTACTGATAACTTTATATCAACCTTCAGTAGGAAGACTGATCAATACATTCCCTTTGAGTTGAATTTTTTTTTCTGTCTTTGGCACCATATTAGCATTGGTTTCATGGAGTAGTTTTGTGATTTCCTTCTTGTTTGCATTATATGGACCAGTTTGAGAGGGATCCATGTTAGTTTTTTTTCAAAGGTTGCTGGAATCAGCAGTTAATCCATCTAGGCCTAAATGCATTATAGCTGGGAGATTTACTTGTTACTGCCTTTTGTCAGTGCTTGCTACAGACTCTTTTAAGTTATTCATCTCCTCTCAGATTAATTTTGTTAGAACATTTATGTTTACAAATTCCTCTATTCTGCATTTTTTCAGTTTAATGAAATAAGTTTATAAGTTACATCTGAGTAGATTTCAAATTTCATATCTTTGTAATGCTTCACTTTTTGCCTCTAATCTTATTAATTTTGGTTGTGTCTGTCTTTAGTTTGACTAAGTGTTTGTCAATCTAGTTTATCTTTTCCAAGAATCATCGCTGTTTTTTGATTGTTCATGTTGGCTTTTTGGTCATTTCTATCTCATTTATTTTCTAACCTGATCTTAATTCTTTCTTTTTGTCTTTAGTTTGATTTTTCCTAGTTCTTTTTTTCACCAGGCCTAAGTACCTCACCCAGATTTTTTTTTTGGACAAGTGTAGCTGTACACTTCCTTTGTAAAAGTGTTTTTGTTACATCCCATGTTAGGATTTTGTTTTTATTTCCCTCTTGATTTTTTCAAAGATTTATTCATCATTCAGACGTGTGTTGTTTAATCTCTGTGAGTTCATAAACGTCTTATAAATTCTTCTTATATTGATTTAAAATGTTTATTATTAGGTAGGTACAAACGTAACTTCAGTTTTAGATTACTAAACTTTGGAATTTGAAACTATAACACATTTTTACATAAATAATATTATGATATCCATCATCTTAATTCATGTGTCACTTATTTTTTGCTAAAGAACCACCATTTGCTGTTATTGCTGTATTTGTCTCATACTATGAAAATGATGCTAGAAAAAAGCTATTTAATTTCAAAATAAGTTGTAAAGTAGTAAGGACAATATGTAACATTAACAATGCATTAATATACAGCAGTGGCAGCTAGGGAAGCTTCATAAAGGAGAAGAAAGTACTGCAGATGAAGAGCACAGTAGCCAGCTACTGGAAGTTGACAATGACCAGCTGAGAGCAATCACATGTAGTCCTCTTATAACTACATGAGAAGTTGCCAGATATCTAACAAGGGACCATTCAAGTGTGCTATGTCATTT
>CABHPR010124472.1:0-19273 GCA_902168415.1 Peromyscus melanophrys | reverse complement strand
ACACACACACACACACACACACACACACACACACACACACACAGGAGTGGTATTGTCTATTTAAAGGATACCTTTGAATCGATCTGCTCATTGTTTCTTGAATTAAGTCTTGCTTCAACTTGCGTGCACCTTTATTTTACAATAATTGATCAAAATAAGTGTTATGCTTAGTGTAGAAGGTCAGTTGACAGGATATTCAGACACCATACAAACCTAAGTCCGAGTTAAAAAGCAAACCAAAATGCTCTTACGGTCTTCAGAAATGGTTACAAAACAAACTTTAAACCTTTGCTGTGTTCTACCCATAACCAAACAACTGTTTAGTATACACAGACAAATCTTGTTAAATAGATACTGTTCATATTTTGAAATAAATAGAACCAAAGATTATAAACACCCCCCCCCCTCCGTGTCACAGTAGGTGATAGAGCAAGCTTTGAACCCAGACTAAGAATGTAAAACTCTTAAGTTAATTCTTGTACTTGCATAGTATGGGTGGGGGCATTTGTATAGTAACAGACTTAGTAACGTTTGGGTATTTATTTTTAAATGAGGTGACAGATGTAGAAGGATTTATGCTTTATCCCTTATCCAAGTGGCTTCACTTTTAGCCCGTAATATATAGTAATATCATTGTTTCTAGTTTTGAACTTGTAAAATAAAATGTTATATTTAACAAGTACCAGGGCTAGTGTTCATTATACTATAAATGATAAGTAACTATAATTGTTATTCATCATATATCATTTATAAGTAATCATTAATTTAGCTGAAGCTTAAATTCTTAATTTTAATCGAAAGCACGTGTCTTAGATTTCATTATTTCCTTCAGCTATTTCAGAACATAAAATAGGAAAGATAACCTGAGGGAGAAGTTCCTCACTTGCTTACAGTAATCACATTCTTGTGTAGGGTCAGCCTTCAGCGTGGTGGTGTAGCAGAAAGCCGCCAGCTTGAGAAACATAGGTCTTGTTTCTAGTCTTTGATATTAATTAATGAGGAGGCATTCTTCTGCCAGTTGCTTCACTTTCCCAAGCCTTCGTTGTTTGTAAAACAGGGAGCTAGACTTGATCATCTAAAAGACTTTGTTTCCAACCTCTGATGGGAAGAAGGAGAAAGGAGAAAATTAAGAATATTGGTCCACCATCCATTGTATTACCAGCAACCTGTGCTGGAAAAACAAGAGGAAACAGGTATCCTGTTAGGACAGCTAAGTGAAAAGAGACTGGGAAAGATTTCTTAATCTGTTGTTCCCATGGAGATACTTTTATAAGCGACCTGTTCCTAAGCAATTTTGGGAAAATACTGAAACACCATTTTTTTCCCCTCAATGAATTTTCTCTGAGGAAAACTCAAATTATATAGGAAACTGAGCTGAAGAATTTGACTGTCCTACAAGACCATCAATCTCATGCACCAGTTTTTAGTCTTAGTTTAGAGAATGCTATTCTTTCACTGGACATTTCATTTGAGACTACTTTTGGATCATTCTGGGTTCAATCAGGATACAGAGACTGTGCCTAGGCTGATTTAAATGAGGAGTGTAAAGAATTGTTAAACCGTCATAAAAGTAGCTATAAGAAATGAGAAAACTTTATTGTTGCTGGAAAATTTCTCTCGAGCTCCCAAGTCCCGCCAGCTCCCAAGTCCCGCCAGTCCCAGAAACCATTTACAAAATAAACACACAGACGCTTACATTATTTAAACTGCTTGGCCATTAGCTCAGGCCTATCATTGTCTAGCTCTTACTCTTATATTTAGCCCATTTCTATTAATCTCTACTTTGCCACGTGGCTCGTGGCTTACCGGTACTTTACATCTTCCTTCTCCTTGCCACGGCTCCAGCCAGTCTCTCCATCCTTCCTTCCTCCTCTATTTTCCTCTCTGTTAGTCCCGCCTATACTTCCTGTCTGGCTATTGGCCAATCAGTGTTTATTGACATACAGCGATATCCACAGCACTTTATATATACTATATGTGATATATATAATATATTATATATATATATTTACTACAGTGTACCTAACATATTTGCATTGGGCAAAAAAAAAAAAGTTATGTAAAGAAACAAAAAATATACCCCCTTCAAGGGAGCAGCTCCTGAGAGAGGGCCCAGATGAAATGAGCTGTCTCTTCCTCCCTTCAGCTCTGTGAACTTTAACATGACATTTATGTGTTAGGGATGTTAGAAACCAGTGAGTGCACATCTTAATGTAAGTAAGTTGATGGGATCCTCTGCACCACCACACCAAAAAAAAAAAGCCGCCTGGGGGATACAGTTTTATGTTCTGCACACTAGTTACATTAACGCTAAAACTCTGTTCTGTTTTTGGTTTTTAAAGATTTTTCTGTTTTTTTGTTTTGTTTTGTTTTTCGAGGTAGGGTTTCTCTATGTAACAGCGCTGGCTGTCTTGGAACTCTCTTTGTAAACCAGACTGGCCTTGAACTCACAGAGATCCACCTGCCTCTGCCTCCTGAGTGCTGGGGTTAAAGGTGTGCGCCACCACTGCCCTGCTGTGGTGAACATAGTTACATTTTGGAGAAAGAAATTATTTTGTGATGAGGTCAATGTAATTTTCTAATCTCATGCAGTCTCAAAGACCAGACACTATTTTTACATTACTGGAATTCTCTTTAAATATAGCATTTAGTTGGGTACATTGGTGTGCATGTAATTCCAGCTACCTGGAAGACTGAGGGAAGATCACATGAGCCCAAGAATTCAAGACCAGCCTGGGTAGTATAGTAAGACCTAGTCTCCAAAGGAAAACTCATAAGTATAACTCGAAATATGTATTAGCTCAAAACAAAAAATCTAATGGGTCAGTAATGAACACAATAAAGCCAGTATTTATCAAGTGACATAATTGATATATTGATCACTTGATCTAGTAAAACTGAAGTCTCAAAGTAAACTGTTCTTCAAATAACTTTTCAAATAACTTTTCAAACAGTTCAGTCGTACAGCACTTGCCCAGCACACACCTGCATACACACAATGCTTCACATAGAATAGCTTGTTTTCTTTAAAAACTGTGTGCGTGTGCATATACATAGGTCTGAAGCTAAGGTCAAGTGTGTTTTCTCAGGTCTTCTCCACCTTTATTTCTTAAGACAGGATCTCCCGCTGGTTTCCTTTTATTTCTATTGCTGTGGTAAAATACTCCGATGGCTGTCATCCATCACTACCTGGAAGCCGCAGCAGGGGGAGCTTGAAACACTAGTCCTGTCACATCCCCAGGCGAGAGCAGAGAGACCAATGCATATGTGTTTACTGCTCAGCTCAGTTTCTCTGAGACAGTTCACTGCTTGGCCCATGAAGTGGTACTGACTACATTCAGCTGGGTCTTTTGACTTCAGTTAACACGATCAAGAAAATTTCTTAGTGGCTGGAGAGATGGCTCAGCAGTTAAGACCACTTGCTGCTGTTGCAAAGGACTCAAGATTGATTCTCAGCATCTACTGACAGGCTTAAAACCTCCTTCAACTCCAGCTTGGGATCTGATGCCTCTGGCTTCCAAGGACACTAGTGCACATGTTGGGAGTATACACATAAGCAGACTTTTAAAGTACTTCTTTAAAAAGAATATTCCTCACAGGCATGATCAGGCTACTGTGCTCTAGACACTCCTTCATTGAGTCTTTTCACAGGTAATTCTAGGTTGTGTCAAGTTGACAGTTAAAACTATCAGTTCATTGATTTAGCGAGGGTACTTTGTCAGAGTGTCCAGGAGCCAGCTCCCTGTGCCCACCCCTAGCTGCTCCAAGACTGGAGTTCCAAGCATGTGCTGCCATACCTCACTTTTTACTTGGATTTCAAAGTCAAGTCTTTGGTACTTCTGTGACAACCACTGTATCAACTGAGCATCTCCCCAGCCCTATCTTATTTTCCCAAAAAAGAAAAGGTTCAATCTATGGTCATAGGATTTTTGCTGTTTGATATGTTATTGCTGGTAGTAACATGATTTGTGGGTTTTTTGTTTTGTTTTGTTTTTGAAACATGGTCTCATTATGTAGTCCTGGCTGGATTCAAACCCTGTGTAGACCCAGCTGTCCTGAAACTCATAAAGATCCGCCTGCCTCTGCCTCCCAACTGCTGGGATTAAAGGTGTGCACCACCACCATGCCTAGCTGAATAAAAGTTTTAACAACTTTGTTTAAAAATGAAATGTGTTCTTTTTAAAAATATTCTATTTTGTTTTTTTGTGAACATTGTGTTTCACGTGTCCTAATTCGTGGTTTTTATTGTTGTTGAAAGTCAGAGCAACCTCTGTCCTCCCCAGATACAGTCCACCATGCCTATTTACAGGACACTTGAGCACCAAGAGCAATGGTAAGTCAGCTACTCAAAACTGTAGCTTCATTGAAAGACTGTTTTCTGTGCTGGGGAACCACACGGCCTGATGAAACAGCTCTCTAAATGAACATTTGTACTTCACATTAGTAACTGGAAGTAAATGGTGTAGGCATTCTTTAGACACAGTTAGGGGGTCATGATTTCGAACTCTTACTGTGCCCTGAATGTGGACTTAGCTTCCTCCTGCTTCCCACCCTGCTACGGCCAGGGGCTCCTTTTGCCAGCACAAGGTCTGGTTTAAGACATGCCTGCCTTGTAAATGATGATTATAAAGACACAAGCCCTAAAGAAGAGCTGTGTAGAGAAAACTTGACTATATTCTCAGCTGATGTTTATGGGTTGCTGAATCTCTATGTCCTGTGATGCTTTTACGTTTTAGAGTCTTCAGGGTAAAACTGTAATGTTAACTCTAAAATAATTTTTGTAATTATAACCTAAAAGTCTTTGGCATGGGTTTTAGGAAAACCAACTTAAACTTATTGTCCTTATTTCCATGAAAAATCTTAAATGCTCCTCTAAATATGAAGAAATGATGAAATTTTCAATTATTTCTTTTATTTCTTTGTACTATCATACATACATAGAAGCAGCTATGGAAACTGATTTTTTTAAAAAAGCAATGTCTGGTGACCCAAGCTTGTAATACCAGTGTCTGGAAGGCTGAGGCAGTAGGATAGCAAGTTTATGGCTTGCCTGGGCTACAGAGTGAGGTCAGGGCCATTCTGGGAATTTAATGAGACGCTTTCTCAAAATAAAACGTAAAAAGAGTGCTAAGGATATAGCTCAGGGTTAGAGTATTTGTGTAGTATGTTCGAGACCCTAGATTTAATCTTCAGGAAAACACACACACACACACACACACACACACACACACACACACACACACTTTGAAACCAGATTTAAAAGAAACATAAGCAGAAGAGCAAAGTGAAGAATACAATATACTGTGTGTGCTAACTCTCAAAATGGACTCAGAGCTCGTCAGCATGCACTGCATTGACTCTCAGCAATGCATCCTTTCTTGGGAATACGTCAGAGACTTAGTTCACAGTCTGTGCCTCAGTTTCCACTTTTATTAAATGCTCATAGTAATAGCTAGAAAGGTTTTTACAGGTAGAAAGAGTGGCACAGTGCATGACAAGTGTCCCTCCAGTGTCTTCCATAGTAACATGCTTATGTTATGCAGAGTTTCCCTAAAAGGATAGATCTAGGAGGGGAATCTAAGTTTCAATGTAGAAAAGTCTCTTGTGTTTCAAGCTCTATATTCTGTTTCACTGTTGAATTTTTTTAAGCATATGCTTGTATTACTTCTCAAAATCTTTTCAGGGGCTGGGGAGATAGATAGCTCGGTGGACACATGGATAAAGCACTTGCTTGCAAATTTGAGAGTTGAATCCCAAAAGCCCATATAAATGCACGGTGAGAGTGGCAGCCCACCTGCCTGGGGAGCCAGAGATGGCATGCCCAGAGCAGCTGGCTAGGTAGACTAGCTTGATCAGCCAGTCTGGCTTCGAATAAAAGATCCTACCTCCATAAATGAGACGGAGAGTGATCAAGGAAGATTCCCAACACCTACACACCACACACACACACACACACACACACACACACACACACACACACACACCCTTCCATATATATATGTACCCACACACATGTGGACATGCACATACATCCCACACATACACATGCAAAAAAAGTGTTTTTAATGTTTAAAAACATGTCTGCATAGTACTTTGTACTTATCTATTGGTACTTAATGCTTCTAAGAGGTTCCTTTAAACAGTTTGAGTGAAGGCGGAAGAGTTGAGCAGCACAGATTTTATACACCTGCACTTAAAGCAGCCTGTGGCTCTCCATTCCAGGTGTAAAGTCAGATTCGCCTCTCAGAGCAGAATCTTTATACATAGTCTCTTGATTTGGGATTTGTTTGATTTCCCAAACTTAGTGGTTTGTTCATAGCCAAGCCAGTGACTAAAGATTTTTAGTTATGAGATAAAAAGATATATAAAATAAATAGTAATCAATTATATTAATAGTAGATTAAAATTACCAATCTATTAATAGGTTATATTCTAGATTATTTTAATAGATTATTTCTAGATCTCTTTTCCGAAATCTCAAGCCTGTAAAACTTAGTTCTTGAAGAGGTCTGAACCAGGTGCTGAGTTGCTAATCCGTGTTAGCAGGGCAGGACGAGGGCTGGATACAGCACCATGCACGTGTGCTCTCAGCCTCTTTGGTGAATCCAGAACAAGAATGACTTCAGTAACTTGTGTATCTTGTGATGTTTTATTAAGTTTAAATATGTAATGATTAAATATGTTTTAATTTTTAGCTTTTTGCACTGACTCCTCTTCTCTCAGACTAACCACTCTCCAGCTGGTCAAGAATCACATGGCTGTTCACTATAATAAAATCCTTTCAGCCAAAGGTAAAAAAATGTGCAAATTTGAATTTTCTGTGCCAATTTAAACCCCAGCTTTCCCTATCGTTATGACAAACCTGTGGCAAAAGTTAATACATTATCTCAGAGCAGATTTGTGTCTAAAAGTGAGATGCCGACTGCTGATTATATCGATGGCAAATTTTATGTTCACAATATTTACAACCACATAATGCCTATTCTAATGTAATAATAGTATTCATTCTAATATTTTGTTGTTATATATTGCTCATTTTTCTATTTCTATTTAAAATTTTATGAGTGTGTATTGGGTCATATTTGGGTATGTGTGTGAGCAAGCGTGTATTCAGGTACGTGTGTGTGCGTGCGTGCGTGTGTGTGTGTGTGTGTGTGTGTGTGTGTGCATATGCATATAAAATCAGAGGTCAACCTTAGGTGTCATTTGTCGAGAGCCGTCCACTTTATTCTTTTCAGAGAGGGTCTCTCACTGAGACCTTGGGTTTGCCATGTTAAGGCTGGACTAGCCAGCCAGTCCCAGAGATCCTCCGGTCTCTGTCTCCCCCGGGCTGGGAGTACAGAAGTGTGCTGCCATGCCTGCTTTTTCTGTGGATGCTGGAGTCCTTGGGCCCAGGGGTCCTTGTGCTTTCATAACAAACACATTAGTGACTGTGCTATGTAAATATAAAGCCTGGGCTAGCCTGACCTCAGTGTCCTGCTTTGGACTCCCAAGGAACTACGTGTGTTGTGCTACCATGCCCAGCTAGATGCTTGTCTTAATATAATTTTATAACTGCTTTTTTTACTTAGGAAGTTATACAAAGAAGATTCTGGCTGCTATTTTTTTCTCCTTTTTTGTTGATTTTATTAACTTACATAGAATAAAATGCACTAGTTGTAAGTATGCAGGGAAATACTGAAAATGTGTCTCTAAAGCACCACCAGAGTCACAGTAAACCAGAGGTCATTTAACTGTGCATGTAGGTCAGTCTTCTGCTCTTGCTTTTGCTCAGGTCATGAGCGGAGATTAGTGTGTTTATTTCCAATTGGTGCTTAAAAAAATCAAAGGATGGTGTTTTGTAGCATGTGAAAATAGTGTGAGATTTGACTTGACGGTCCATAGCACAGTCGCGTTCATTCTTCTCACACTGGCTCTGGCAGCCTTTGCACTGGAATGCAGAGTGAACTAGGGGTGACCAGCTGTGTCACTTGGCAAAGCCAGAGCACCCACCCTCTGCCCTACAATAACAGTGTGCTGATCCCGGTGTCGGACATTTCCACATCCCAAAAAGCACCCCCTCTTATCCCTGCAGTCGGTCCCTTCCCCTCCAGTCCCTGAAGCTACCGATCTGCTCACTGTTCCTAGAGTTTTGCCTTTGCTAGAATTTCCTGTTAATAGAATAAAACGTATTTATACTTTTGGTCTGGCTTCTTTCAGTGTACACAATGCTTTAAGGCATCGTGTTGTGTTTATCAATATTTCTTTCTTAGTTTTGGGATGGAGTGTGTGTGTGTGTGTGTGTGTGTGTGTGTGTGTGTGTGTGGTCCCCAGTACCAGGGTTCTTAGTGGGCACCACTGTGCCTGGTTTCTGCCCATGGGTCTTGGGTAGAGAACTCAGGTCCTGTGCTGGCATAACAAGTACTTTAATGACTGAGCCGTCTCCCCGGCCTTAACTGTATTTACTTTTCTTTATAAATTATATTTTAACTGGTGGTGCACGCCTTTAATCCCAGCACTCAGGAGGCAGAAGGAGGCAGATCTCTGAGTTCTAGGCCAGCATGGTCTACAGAGTGAGTTCTAGGACAGCCAGGGCTATGTAGAGAGACCCATCTCAAAATAACCCCAAAAATTTTTTTTGAGTATTCCATTTAATGAATCTAGCATCATTGATTGATTCATGACTGGTGAATATTTGGGTTATTTGGACTCAGTTTGAGCTATGGGAAATTAAATTACTGTAAGAGTTCACATACAGTTGTGAACATCTATTTCGATTTCACATGAGTAAATGTATTTGGTAGGAGTAGAACTGTATGTGTGTGTGCATTTAGCTTTGTGATCAGATCCTTTCCAGAGTGCTAGTTTGTGTTTGCTGTGCTGGTACAGCCTCAGCAACCCTTGCTCTTGCCAGTGTAGAGTAGTAGCTCTTCTGTGTGAGTATTTGTAAGCTTAAATGTAAACTTTATTTTAATTGCACTAATTTTTTTTCACTAACTTGGCCTAATGTTTATTTAATTTTTTTGTGACATGGGATATCACTGTGTAGCTTCATGAGCTGGAGTTTAAAATGTTTAGGTTGTATTTTAGATAATTGAAGAAAATAGCATATCGTGGCATTAAAATCATGTAAAATTGAGTTCCATTTTCAGATATTTTAGAATTTGTGTTTTTAGCAATGTGTTTAAAAAAATCATTTTCTAATCTTAGGGTTTTCTAAATTTGTTTTCTTCTAGAAGCTTTCTACTTTTAGCTCTTCCACTTAAGTTTGTGACCCATTTTGAGTTTTCATATAGTATAACAAGAAGGTTATTTGTTTTTGTCTACATATACATATGCATACACACACACACACACACACACACACACACACATATATATATATATATATATATATATATATATATATATATAAACATTTCTGGTATCTATTACTGAAGAGATTATCCTTTCCCCATTGAATTGCCTTGGCATCATTTGACCAGATGCATAAATAAGTCTTGATTTAATTTTTGGTCTGCTTCTCTACATGTCTACTTTCTCTCCACACCAACTTGCTTTGTGTCCCATAGCATTGCATTAAGTCTTGAAATAAGTAGTGTAAATGCACCATTTTGCTCTTTTCTTTCCAGGTCAATTGTGTTGATATGCATGGTAAAGGCACAGCATTGGGTGTTGATGTGCATGGTAAAGGCACAGCATTGGGTGTTGATGTGTATGGTAAAGGCACAGTGTTGGGTATTAATGGTAAGGGCATGGCATTAAGTGTTATGTGTATGGTAAAGGCTTAGCATTAGGTTCTGATGTGTATGGTAAAGGCATGGCATTGGCCATCAATGTTCTGTTCATTCCCTTTTCAGTTTATATATTTTTTCAGTGGTTTATCTTGCTATGTTTTCAAGTTCACCAGTATTTTCTTCCACGTTATCTAATGATCTGTAAATCCCACATAGTATTTTTTAGCTGTTATCTTACTTTTAATCTCTAGAAATACAATAAAAAAGCAAAGAACTTCAAGTCTGCAGAGATTTTTTGAATTATACATTTGAAGTTTTTCATTATTTATAAACATCAAAAATAATAATTTTTTTCTCTTTCAGCTGCTGTGGACTGCTCAATTCCAGCAAGTGTGCATACCAGCATCAAATGTAAGTAATTTTTTAACATAACACCACTTTAGAAAGAGTATGAAGCACACATAGCTTACAGTTTAACATCCTATTTCTAAGTGTTCACTGCAGTGGCATTAAGTACATTGTGTGTTGAGGATAGTCATCATTATCATCCATCTACCCTTAACCATGTGTGAGCCCCTGGAAACCATGTGTCCACATTCTGACAGTGCTGGTGGTGTGGGTATATAGATATTCTGAGTATATACCCAGAAGTGAAGTTTTTGGGACACCTAGTAATTCTCTTTGTGCATTGTTGGGATCTGGTATGGGGTTTTCTCTAATATCTGTATGATTTTTACATTATATCAGTCACATGCAAGGCCTTCAGTTTCTCAAGGTACAACACTTGGGAGTTTTGGGTTAGTTTGGTTGGTTGATTTTTGTTTGGGGATTTAAAAATTCTCATGTTCTCCTTGTTTACAAAAATAAGTTATCAAAAAATCATCAAATAATAGAAGAAAGAAAACAGTTGCTAAGTATATAGGAAGCAATAACAAAACGGTGTTAAGTCCCAACTTATAAATATGTTTTAAATATAAATAGATTAAACTTCCCAATCCAAAGGTGTGCAGTGGCTGGCTCAATCTAAAAGGAAAAGAAAAGGAAAAAGGTAATGCGCTGTTTATAGGAGTCTGGTTTAGATAGAAGGACACACAATGGATGAAAGAAGAAAAAGAAATGATGATACACAGGAATGATAACCAAAAGAAATAGGCAGTAGATGCCATTATGTTGACCAAAATAGATTGGAGTCGGGAACTCTCGAGAGAAAGAGATGGTCGTTAAATGGTACAATAGGAAGGTCTAGATATGTACACCCAGTATTGGAGCCCTGAAATCTATAAAGTAAGTGGTGACAGAAAAATCTAAATCTCGAAATTGATAGCAGTACAGTGATAGTAGATTCCATACTCCACTTTCAGTAATGGCAAGAACAGCCCAACATTAGAAACAGCTGAGTTAGATAACACAATTAATGAAATGAACCTAATAAACATGCCAAGCTTTTTACCCATTTGATGCACATTTTCCCTAAGAGCACATGGAACATTCATGGACTTTATCATAGCAAGTCACAGATTAATCTTAATGTATTTCAGAAAACAAAAATCATTCCAGGTATCTCTTTAACCACAGTTTAATTAAAATAAAAATTAAAAACAGAAAGTAGTAAAATTCACAGATTTGGGAACTAAGTAACTTTGAGTCCAGGAGGAAATCAAATGATTTAGATCAGGTGTGGTGGTGCACGCCTATCACCTGGGAAGTGACACAGGCGGATTAGATGTTCAGGGCCAGCCTGGGCTTCATAGTGAGGCACTCTACAAATGAAAACAAAAACAAGCCTTAAAAAACAGCTTGACTCATGTAAAATGAATAGAAAATTTCTTAATAATAATAAAACAGCTTGGCCGGGCGGTGGTGGCGCACGCCTTTAATCCCAGCACTTGGGAGGCAGAGCCAGGCGGATCTCTGTGAGTTCGAGGCCAGCCTGGGCTACCAAGTGAGTTCCAGGAAAGGCGCAAAGCTACACAGAGAAACCCTGTCTCGAAAAAACCAAAAAATAAAAATAAAAATAAAAATAAAAATAAAAATAAAAATAAAACAGCTTGACTCAAATGAAAACAAAAAATCCTGAAACTTGGAAGACACAGCAGTGCAATCCTTAGTCAACACAAAGGTGCAGACGCCTGCATCATAGAAGAAGGAGGATCTCAAACAACTTAATGTCAATCTTAGGAAACTGAAAAACAGTTGAGGCCGCAGCTCGCTCACTGGTACGGCACTTGCCTCACATAGCAGACCTAGTGTCAGCACAGCACAAAAAAGGAAGAAGAAGAAAAAAAACCAAACCAGAAAAGAAAAGCGGCCCCCAGTTAGTAGAAGGAAAGAAGTAATAAAGATTAGAAAAGAGATACAGAAAAACAGCAGAATACTTTAAAAAGCAGAACTCTGAAAACACAAAATTGACAGACTCTTAGGCAAACTGAAGAAAAAGAATGAAGACTCAAAATGAGCAATGAAAGAAGAGCCATCCCAACAGAGGCCTCGGAAATAAAAAGAATCATGGACTGCTGTGAGCAGGTACACACCAACAAACCGGATCACCTAGAGGAAAAAATGGATAAAATCCGTGGAGAAGCATATAGCCTAGCAAAACTGAACCAAGAGTGGAAAACCTGAATAGACCATTTAAACCAGCAAGTTTTAAAAGCCCTCAGTAAAGAAGAGCCAGGTCCAAATGAGTTCCTACGCAAACTCTGCCAGATATCCAGAGACGGATGAAAACCAGCCAATCCTAGAACTTGAGAGCAAGTGGAAACATTTCCAAACTCATTTCCTGAGACCAGGACCACACCAATGCCAGATTTAGACAAAAACAATACATGAAAACTATGGGTCGCGTTGGTGGTGAATATAGATGAAAAATCCTTATTAAAACACTTGCCAACTGAGGTCGTGCAAAGTGGTTCAGCATACAGCAGTCAGTCAGTGTGTTAGACACAGTAACAAAGTAGAAGGGAAGAACCACGTGAATAGTTCCATTGATGCAGAAGAAACATTTGGTAAAATTCATCCATCCATGGTTTTTAAAAACGCTCTGTCTTAGTTGGATTTTATTGCTGTGATAAACACCATGACCAAAAGCAACTTGGGGAGGAAAGGCTTTATTTCAACTCACAACTCTCAGGTCTCACTCCATCACTGAGGGAAGTCAGACAGGAGCTCTAGGCAGGAACTGAAGCAAACACTAGGAAGGAATGTTGCTTACTGGTTTGCTCCTGATGGCCTGTTCAGCTTGCTTTCTTATACAACTCAAGACCATGTGCCTAAGGTTGGCACCATCCACAGTAAGTTGGGCCCTCCTACATTAATCAAGAAAATGTCCCATATGCTTACCCACATGCCAGTCTGGTGGGGGCATTTTCTCAGCTGAGGTTCCTTCTTCCCAAATGACTCTAGCTTGTATCAAGTTTACAAGATAACTAGCTAGCACACCCTCTTACTAAAGAAGTTCACTTCAACACAGTGGAAGTTATATACGAAAATCCCATAGTGACAACATAATGAGGGGTAACTTCTTCTAAGATAGGACATAGGCAAGGATACCAGTTCTTCCCATGAAGTATTAGAAGGCCTAGACAGAGCAACTACACAGAAAATAAATTAAGGATATGAAAAATAAAAGTAGGAAGTAAAAATATCTCTGTTGTAAACAAGAGTATACATATAGAGAAACCCCTAAAGACTCACCCATAAAGAACTACTCGGAAGATGGATTAGGTAAAATCCCTTCCCTTGCCAGCCTGGCGAGCCTGAGTGCATTCAATCCCTGGAACTGGAATTTGGAAAAAAATAGGAGGTCTGGAAGGAGAGAACCTACTCCCCCGTTCTCCTCTGCACACACACACACACACACACACACACACACACACACACATACACACACACATGTAACTATAGATATAGATATATAGATATAGATAGATGTACATGTTTTAGTTAGGGTTTTTATTGCTGAGAAGAGACACCATGACCATTGCAACTCTTATAAAGAAAACATTTAGTTGGGGCTTGCTTACAGTTTCAGAGGTTCAGTTCATTATCATGATGGAGAGCATGGGGGCCTGTAGACAGACATGGTACTGGAGCTGAGTGCTACATCCTGACCAGAAGGCAGCAGGAAGTCGACTAACAGTCACACTCAGGGAAGCTTGAGCAAACAAGACCTCAAAACCCACCCCTACAGTGACACACTTCCTCCAACAAGGCCACACCTCCTAATAGCACCATTCCCTTTGGGGGCCATTTTCTTTCAAACTGCCACATCACACAAAAATGTACATGAAAAGAAAATAAATTATAACAAGTATTGACAAAGATGTGGAAGAAAAGGGGATCCGTGTACAACTATTAGTGAGAATGTATATATTGGGGTAGTAGCCATTTAAAAAGTTGAGTTTTTTAAAGATTAGTAGTAGAACTGCTGTGTGTGTGTCAGCAACCCCGCTTCTGGCTCTATATCCAAAGGGAGGGAAACCACCTATCAGACACGCACACCCCGTGTTTTGTGGCATACTTCACAGTAGCCAGGGTACGGAGACACTCTTAAGTTCCCCTAGCAGATAAGTGAATAATGAATGGATTAGATCACTTCAAAACAGATTTGAAAGCAAAACATCCTCTTGAGAAGTCAAATAGCATTAAAAAACATTCCTCTCTGTGGTTATTTCAGGGCTGGTTTGGACTTAGACCCATGTTCACTTATTAGCACTGATGCTGTTTCTTATCCTTGGGGAATAGGAGAAACTCGCTCTTATTTCCATGTGGTGAGTTCCTTGGCCACTGAGATACATTTGTGTCACTGTCAGAAGTAAAACCAGGACAAGAGTGACAGCTCAGAGTGACACTGCTTGCTACATAGCAGCAGCACCATGAAAAACCCTCAGAACCCATGAAAAGGCACACTGAAGTATGAGACTGCCCCTCTGCTAGCGTTCTCTTATGAAAAGCAGTTCCAAGAAACTGAAGTCAGTTGCCAGACTGCAGATGTTTGTAAAATGTTAGCATGGCTTTATTGTTTTGCTTGTTCTTGAGACAAGTTGTTGCTCTCAAGCTGGCCTTGAACTCCTAGCTCAAGTGATTTTCCTGCCTCCACTCTGTTTCAAATTTCTACAAATTACATATTAGTTAGAATCTCCTTATACAAAAAATCATGTGGATTTTACTAACATATAATAGTATAAACATGGTTAGCAAGAAAGATGTATCAGCTGTGCACGGTGCTGTTGGCTTCAGATTTCACACTGGAGTGAAAATCCTCCAGGCAAGACCATCACACCTTCTAGAACAGCCGGGGCTGTGTGATGAGATGTGTCTAAAGAGAAATGGTAGCGGAAGGGAGAAATCCTTGATTTTATTAGTCTAACGAGACCAAAGAGTTAGTTTTCGAGTTTTGTGATGTTTGAAAAGGTTTGTTTCCTTCCTTAGACGCGGATCAACAACGAAAAATGAAACTGAAGAAGGAATTGGCACGATGTGAAAAGGAGTTTAAATTAAGTAGATGTGCAATGCAGAACAATTCCAAGATGAACACCAAGTCCCTTTACAACTCCTTCCAGAAGGTAAGGGAGTTCTGCTCTTTTTTTGTTTGTTTGTTTGTTTGTTTTTGTTTTTGTTTTTTTGGGTTTTTTTGTTTTTTTTTAATTTATTTTATTTTATTTTACAATATAATTCAACTTTACATATCACCCATGGATTCCCCCATTCTCCCCCTCCCGCCCCGCCCCCCTCCCCCCAGCCCACCCCCCATTTCCATCTCCTCCAGGGCAAAGACTCCCCCGAGGATTGAGATCAACCTGGTGGACTCAGTCCAGGCAGGTCTAGTCCCCTCCTCCCAGGCTGAGCCAAGCGTCTCTGCTAAGCCCCAGGTTTCAAACAGCCAATTCATGCACTGAGCACAGGACCCAGTCCAACTGCCTGGATGCCTCCCAAACAGATCAAGCCAATCAACTGTCTCACCCATTCAGAGGGCCTGATCCAGTTGGGGGCCCCTCAGCCATGGGTTCACAGTTCATTCGTTTGGCCACTTGTCCCTGTGTTCCATCCATCCCTGGTCCCAACAACTCTTGCTCACATAAACCCTCCTCCTTCTCGTCAATTGGACTTCCAGAGCTCCACCCGGGGCCTGACCTTGGATATCTGCATCTAGTTCCTTCAGTCACTGGATGGGGTTTCTAGCACGACAATTAGGGTGTTTGGCCAACCTATCACCAGGGTAGGTCAGATTGGGCTATTTCTCGACCATTGCCAGCAGTCTATTGTGGGGGCATCTTTGTGGATTTCTGTGGGCCTCTCTAGCACTTTGCTTCTTCCTATTCTCATGTGGTCTTCATTTACCATGAACATTCCTTATGTTCCCTCTCTGTTCTTGATCCAGTTGGGATCTCCCGCTCCCCCAAGTTCTCTTTCCCTCGCCCCTCGCCCCTCATTACCCCCACTCACGTCCAGACTGTTCATGTAGATCTCATCCATTTCTCCGTCACTGGGCGATCCCAGTGTCTTTCTTGGGGTCCTGTTTTCCAGGTAGCCTCCCTGGTGTTGTGAGTAGCCATCCAGTCATCCTTGTTCCACAACTAGTATTCTCCTATGAGTGGATACATACCATGTTTGTCTTTCTGAGTCTGGGTTACCTCACTCAGGAGGATTTTTTCTAGATCCATCCATTTGCCTGCAAACCTCATGATGTCATTGTTTTTCTCTGCTGAGTAGTACTCCATTGTGTATATGTACCACAGTTTATTTATCCATTCTTCGGTTGAAGGGCATCTAGATTGTTTCCAGGTTCTGGCCATTACAAATAATGCTGATGCAGATATTTCTAAGGCACGTCAGTGCTGCAGACTGGCTTGGGACCATTTTCAGTAGGTTTGGCTCAGCAGACTGAGCATCAAGAGCCAAGTGGTTCTACAGTGTACTTTTCAGGCCACATCTCCTCACAACTGCCTGCCAGTGGGAAGTAGCCGTGAACAATTTGGAAATAAATTCCTAGCTGTGTTCCACTCAAGTTCCACTGGCTAGAAAGACAATGTCTCAGATTTGGCCTGCAGACTGTAGTTAGTTGACCTGTGGTTTGGTTTGGTTTTGTTTTGATTCTCTTTAACATTTATTTGAAGAAGTGGTCTTCTGTTTTTAGTTTGATGAGAGTGATTGCAGTTTTCAGAGTCTCTCTCATGAATAGATCATTTTTTTAATTAAAAACATTTTTGGTACAATATGTTTTGATCTCAATGGGTAATTTTATCCAGTGCTCATTTTGCATTTCTAGGCAATGATGTGATTTTTCTGTTTCATCTGTTAATGTAGTAAATGACTTGTATCCTTAATATAAACAGATCCGAGCTGTGATTCATCACAGTTTCCTTCCTTCCTTCCTTCCTTCCTTCCTTCCTTCCTTCCTTCCTTCCTTCCTTCCTTCCTTTCTTTTTCTTTTTTTTTGGTTTTGTGTGTGTGGTTTTGTTTTTTTTTTTTGTTTTTTTTTTGGTTTTTTTTTGGTTTTCTGTTTGTCTTGTTTTGAGACTGGGTCTCTCTGTGCAGCCCTTGTCCTAGAACTTGCTCTGTAGACCAGACTAGCCTCAAACTTACAGAGATCCACCTGCCTCGACTTCCTGAGTGCTGTTACTAAAGCATTGAGGTTTTCTGTGTTGCTGGATTCAGTGGGAAACGGTTTCTTAGGATTTTGACATCTGAACACTGTTGTTACTGGTGGACATTTTTCTTTCTCTCTGTTTATGACAAACAGAGCACTGTTTCCTCTTTTTCTGTATTCTACCTTATAGAAGTTGGAAGTTAGTTCCTTTTTTGGGGGGTGGGGGTGGGGGTGAATTTTTTTCATACATTTTGATCATATTCTTTCCTCTTCCCCTACCTCCTCCTTACCCACCCAATTTCATGTTCTTTCTGTCTCTCGAAAAGACAAAAGAAAAGCAAACAAAGAAGACAAAACAAAAGTACACAAAGAGTGCATTTGGTGTGGGCCACTGCTGGGCCTGGGGCCTGCCCTGGAGTGTGGCTGATGTGCTCAGTGTCACTCCCGAGCAGAAGTTCCCTTTCCAGCAGGTGGCACTTTCAGATACCTTCTTAGTTAAAGGTGGGATTTTATCCGCTTCCCCTTCTCCATGCTGGGCTTTTGTCTGGTCTGAACTGTGCAGGTCTTGTGTGTGCTGCCCTAATCTCTCTGAGTTCATATACCAGCCCTCTTGTGTCTGAAGACGCTGTTTCTCTGGAGTCCTCCACCACCTCCAGATCTTACCATCTTTCCACCTCCTTTCCACACAGCCCCTGAGCCTTGACGGGGGTGGGTGTCTGATAAACACATTCCGTTGAGGACGAGTGCTCTCACCTCCTGCACAGTGTCCAGTTGGGGGTCTCTGGGTTAATTACCATCTCTTGCAAGAACAAGCTTCTCTGCGTGATGGATGCGTTGATCTGCAAATTCCATAATTTCATTTTTCTGAAAAGCTGTTCTTTTATTTCCATGGAATTCAACACTAAAATTATCACTTTTGAGAACTTCAGTACTGTAGTGAACCCACATGGCTCTATCACCCAATGTGATGGTGATAAGCTCATTCCAGTGGTCTTTCATCTCTAACCTCAGCCATTGCCTCCAGCTCAAAGTTTTTCTGCTGTGATTACAAGATTCTGTATTTTTTTACCCATAAACATTTCAGCAATATATCTTTAAACCATGGTCATGATATAGCCAGGCATAGTAGTAGCCCATGCCTTTAATTCCAGTTAGTGGCACATTAGAATGGGCAACATATGCTGAAGGCCACACTGGGCAACATAATGAGACCCGTTATCAAAAAATACAGCATTATTATGCTTAAAAATTAATAATTGTTTAATATTGCCAAATACCATGCTATGATTTCATACACTGTCTCATAATTTTTTTGAGTTTGTTAGAATTAGTATCTAGTTAGCTTCAATTAATTGATATTTTTAAAAAAATCCATAGTTTTCCTTCTCCCATACCTTTTATCACTGTGTAATTTATATATGGGGGAAAATCTTAGTAATAAATTTTGCAGAGTTCTAAATGATATAAAATTTCTGTTGCAAACTTGTATGGGGAGTAAGGTTTCCTAAGGCCTGCAGTCTCTTCTGAGTGCCAGGGTTCAAGATGGGTAAGCTGCACAGTTGGAGAATAGCCACTGAGAATATCCCATGCTCTCAAGTATTAGGTCAAGCCCTGGCAACCATGGTATAGTTTGAGGGGGAAAAAACAAAGGGAGATGGGAGGGAGGGAAAGAAAGGAGAGACAAGAGAGGCGAGGAAAGGCAGGCAAGCCTGCTTGCCAGAAGAGCTTCCCTGTTGCTTACCAGCATAGGCTATTGTACTTTCACCCTTGGTCTCTCAGTACAAATGGAGGTGTGCTTTATCAGTAGGCAATGAGAAGGACTCAGGGATTGGAGCCATTCTAGCGACTGGACTGTTTCCTCCTTGAGAACTCTGGAGGAGCTATAGAGCGGTTTTTAGTTAGACAGTGACATCATGCCCTCTATAAAGACTCCACTGGCTGCAGTGAGCAGCAGACTAATTATGGATGG
>CABHPR010124471.1:10369-23139 GCA_902168415.1 Peromyscus melanophrys | reverse complement strand
AAAAAAAAAAAAAGAAAGAAAGAATACTAACCAAATTCACCTGAAGACATTATAGAAACGGAAGTGGAACCCTATCCCCTGGGTCATGGATGAGCTGGCTGAAAGCACGTGACTAACCAGCAGGGATGGGAGCAGGGTGTGCACACGGGGTCAGAACAAGATGCACAGAAAAGAATGCCCTTGATCCAAGATGATGTGAACTGATGCAAAGGTCTTCAGGTTGGCAAAATATATTACAGGAAACAGTAGGCTGGATCCCATTCAAAAAGCTTACCCTAAATAAAACACAGATGTAAAACACATAAAATTATTTTCAAGGGAGCTAGAGAGATGGCTCAGCAGTTAAGAGCACTGGCTGCTCTTGCAGAGGACCTGGGTTCAGTTCCTGGCACCTACATGGCAGCTCACAACTGTCTGTGACTGCAGCTCCCGAGGATACGATGCCCTCTTCTGACCTCCGCAGGCAATGCATCCGAGTGATGCACAGACATACATGCAGGCAAACAGGCATACAGATAAGATAACAAATTCTTACAAGTTCTACACTAATTTAGCCAGCATAACTCATTGGTTATCTTGCAAAAATTAACATTCTGCTTTAATTAGAATGCTAACGTGTTGATTAAATGAACCCACTCCAGCAAAGAAATTGATCGGCAAAATATGATTAAAAGGTATGCAAGTACTGGGCGGTGGTGGCGCACGCCTTTAATCCCAGCACTCAGGAGGCAGAGGCAGGCGGATCTCTGTGAGTTCAAGGCCAGCCTGGGCTACCAAGTGAGTTCCAGGAAAGGCGCAAAGCTACACAGAGAAACCCTGTCTCGAAAAAAACCAAAAAAAAAAAAAAAAAGTATGCAAGTAACACCTTTGCTGGGCGCTAGTGGCACAGGCGTTTGATCCCAGCACTCCGGAGGCAGAGGCAGACAGATCTCTGTGAGTTCAAGGCCAGCCTGGTCTACAGAGTGAGTTCCAGGGCAGCCAAGGCTACACAGAGAAACCCTGCCTCAAACAACAATAACAAAACTAAGGTAACACCTTTGGAGAAGACGCCATTTTATGGGTCTCTGTTCCATAAATTACTCTCTACTTTGGCCACTATCTGCCAAGCTGACTCCAGGCAACCAAATTAAACCTCAAAAGTTTAGTTTTACTCAGTTACTCTTTACCTAAAAAGGACTCTACCTTATCATAAAATGAGCCATTAAAAAAATTCAAACATTCCCTTCCTAACAGCAGTTGATAAAATTCAGATCTTAAATTCACATCTCTGGCTATATTCTGGGAGGGAACTCGTATTCTGGCAGCCCAATCTACATACGCTTTTTTAACCTCAGCACATAACTGCAGATGGGCCTCAACAGTAACAGCGGAAGTTACATTAAACTCAGACGGGACCACTGCGTCGGCAGGAGAGGCCTGCTTCCTCAAGCCCTCTCCCCAGGGGAACACCAGAACTCTCTGCTGCCAGCATGTGCACAGTAGCGCCATCAGTTACGTGTGCCCTACACAGAGACTGGCACACGTTGTAATTACATCCATTCTTTTATTTTAATTACTCTAGAGAGTGATTACATATTTAACTTGGCTATCTTTTTAAAAATTACGTTGCTTTAATGGAAGTATTTCAGATAGTTATGCCACCACACGTCAATTAGAAAGTTAATCATTCTGCTTGTTCTCACAAAAAGAGTCTACAAGAAGTAAGCAGGTGGGTGTTTGGCTCCTTTTGAAACGTTAATTAGAGGGTACCTTAGGCAGAGCGATCATTCTAGGAAGAAGTACATCAAAAGCCCAAAATATGTAATCTACACAGTGTCAAGACACAGAATGCGGCTCTTTTTAATGGGTTTATTCATTTTCACTTTAAAAGAAGGTTTTTGAGGTCAGTGTGTCACATGGAGTTCCAGCATGAGGCCAGGCTCCAGAGTAAGAAAACTACTTTTCTTCAAATATTTCTGAGGGATAAAGGCAAACAAAATCATTATCTATGACTAACAAAGCTCAAAGTTAGCTCAGATACCTTACAAATTAAACCAGAAAGGAGAAGAGTTTTACATAACAGAGTTTGAGGTGTTAGCAGTCAGCAGGGAAAGTGTACACTGGAGGCTATACTGTTTTCATCGACGACTCGTTAATAGCAAGGTGGTTTATTTCTACAGACAGGTACTCCCCGCCATCAGAGAATGTAGACTCACAATGGCTGTGTATAGGCAAAGTTCTGTCGGGAGCACTTAGCATTAAAGGTGACTTTCAAAACACACATGCAACTCCAGAGTAGCACTGATTTTCTTGTGGGACTCTGTACAAACTTCATTCCCTTCTTCCATGAACTGCCGTGATCCTATTAGTATGTTTTAAAATACCAATTCTGATCTTGCAAACAATTCTTCTCTCTCGATAACTTGGCCCCTTGATAAAACATGCCGTGCCCCCCACGCGTGCACATTTCAAATGAGATAAAGTAAAGAGGTGGATCACACAAGACCTGTCGCAGAGCAGACTGATAACCACTGATGGGCTCTAAACTCAACCTAAGCCCTTTAGACATCAAAACACGGAGAACTCAAAGGGTCACATCTAACAGCAAACCCAATGAGCATTGCAGCAGGAGCAGAAGGGCAGACAAGACACTGAGGATCCAGACGGGGGAAGGAAACACGTCCTAGCCTCCCTGCACAGCTGCAGATGAGACTCCAGAGGGATGTAAAGGATTTCCCAGCTCTGCCATCTTCCATGTGCTCCCTGCTCAGTCTGCTGAAAGGAAATGAGAAGGACACTTGAGACCAGCCTTGACCGCCACACGGAGGACTGTTCCAGCACTCCCCTGCTCTACAGGCAGCCAAGCCTTTTACAATAACCTTGCCATATGCCTTCATCACAACATCCACCATCAAAAAACATTCTATAAGCCGGGCGGTGGCGGCGCACGCCTTTAATCCCAGCACTCGGGAAGCAGAGGCAGGTGATCTCTGAGTTTGAGGCCAGCCTGGTCTATAGAGTTCCAGGACATCCAGGGCTACACAGAGAAACCCTGCCTCGAAATCTGCCCCCTCACCAAAAAATAAATAAATAAATAAAAAATTCTACAATCTTTTCTTGGTAAGTTTTCACTGTTTGGGTTATCATCATCATGCCCACCGAATTATTTCCTAATGTAATAACAGCTAAGCCAAGAGACAGACACTCCGTTTTTTGGCCCAAACATGTTCCTTTACCTAGGTCAACAAATAACCTTAACAGTGCATTTGCAATGATCTGAAAATATTCCCATCTATGTACATTTGCTAAAACTTGGGTCTTGAATGTCACTCTCAAAAGCTGGAGCCTTAAAAGATTGGTTCCTTGGGTGGTATTACTTGGAGGGAGCAAAACCTTTAAGAGATGAGGACAGGCTCTTGAAAGGCATTGTGGGTCTTGTCCCACTTCTCTCTGTCTTTGCTCTCCAGCCACAAATGAGCAGTGTTGCTCAGTGCATACTCCCACCATGACAGGGTGTGTCGCAGGCCCGAGGCAACAGAGGCCACCAATGACAGACAGGACAGACCCTCCGAAGCTGTAAGCCAAAGGAAACCTCTCTCTTCACGAGCTGATGTAGGCAAAACATCTCCAGTACAACATCATTTGCTACAAAGAAGAGCCGCAGGTCTCAAAAATAAATTTTATGAATGAAACCATGGGATAACACAGGCCCGAAATCTCGGCTGCTAGGTAGGCAGAAGTATCAGTTCAAAAGTTCGGGGCCAGCCTGGGCAACTTAATAAGACCCTCTCTCAAAATAACAAGTAAAAAGAGGTCAGGATAAAGAGCTCAGTGGTAAAGTACAACTGTCATGTGCAGAAGTCTTAGTCCAATCCAATCCCCAGCACTGTAAAAAAAAAAAAATGAAAGGTATTAAACGTGTGTGTGTGTCAAAGTACCATAATAAAGCTCATTATTTTATATGCTAGTTTTTAAAAGGATAATTTAAATGATGATGGAAAGAATAACAATCGCCATGGAAACAAAGTAAACTGGTATACTTTTAAATGAGGGCCTTATATTTGTTCTTCGAAGCTTCCTTGGCTGTAGACCTGTGCTAAGAGCAGAGGTATTCGGAGTCACTCTAAGACTAGGTAAGGCGCACCAAGGACAGGAAGCCACAGCTCTAAGGGAGGAAAACCGCCAGAACTTGAGAATGCCTGGCCTGGGGACACACAGGAGGGAAGCTGGCTTATGAAGATTCTAAATGATAGAATTCCCCATGCAAATTATGAGAAAATGGAGAAAACATACTCATTGAAACGACACAGACCGGAACAGCCCACAGACACTGAATTTCCCTGGAAAGATTTTTTTTTTCCTACATTCTCTAAAAAAAACTGGACATTTGTTACAGAAAAATGCTTCCCTGAGTCGGGCCCCACAGGACTCAGTCCAGCCCCTGTCACATGGTTGTACTCAACATGTCTTGAATTGACAAAGAAAGTAAGGGTTAGAAGTAATAGCCAATTTTCTCTTTATTGTCCTTAGAATCGACAAAGAAAGTAAGGGTTAAAGTAATAGCTAACTTTCTTTTTAAAGTCCTTAAAATTAGAAGTTTTTAGTGAATAACAGTACGTGTTCAAATCTATATCTACTCAAAAGATAAAAAAGTCCTAAATATTTCAGGTCAAAATCTAGGTATGAAACATCCCCTAAGAATGTTATACAACAGCATGAAGTTAAAAGTAATTTGATCTTGTTAAACACACAGATGTACTCCAACCACTGGAAATGGGAACACTGCATTTTACAGACTATTGAAGGCAGCAGATTATTTTAAGCCTAACTTTGTTTCCTTTAAATTTTATTTTAAAATCATTTTAAATATACATAAAAGCTGCAATAGAAAAAAAGAATTCTTTGGCCCGTTTCCCCTAACAATGTCTTAACCATAACAAAACCAAGAAACAGCATTAATTCAGTTCTATGCAATACAGGCTTCCTAGGCTTCACTCAGATTTCACTCAAATTAATTTTTGCAGTAACATCACTGTTCTTTTCTCCGAGTCTGTGATATATCTCCACTTCCTTAGCCTCATCCAGTCTCTGACAATCCCTAAGTCTTTCCTTGTCTTTGACATGTAATTCTTTCAAAGTGCATGTATGTGTATACAGGTGCACACCATGTGCACATGTAGGGATCACAGAACAACTTTCAGGAGTCGGTTCCTGCCGCCTGCCACCTGCCTTCTTGGGGTAAGGTCTCTCTTGTTTCTGAACATCACACCCTAGGCTAGCTGGACGGCGAGCTTCTGCCAATTCCGTCTCCTCCTCCCATCTCGCCACAGGATGCTGGGTTGGCAGGTGCACAGCCCCACATCCAGCACTTGATGTGAGTTCTGGGAATCAGATTCAGATCATCAGACTTGTCCAGCAAGAACTGTTACTCCCTGCACCATCCTCCAGGTGCCTGCATGTAATGCTTCTGAAGAGCAATAGTCGGGTATTTGGGGTTGAAGAGAGGTTTACTCGTTATTGAAGTATTCGGTCATGCAACTGGGCAGGACCAGAACAGGTGATGTGCTCTTCTCTTGGTGAGGATATTTGCCACTCTCTTTCCCCTATAATGAATATCCTGGGAAAAAGCCTTTGAAACTCTGCAATATCAATCTTCTCAAACGCTCATCATTGGACCGCACTGTAACAATCATTACTTGGTACCTCAACTGTTATTTTCTATTCCCCAAATGCCTCTGTATTTATTAATTGAAATTTGTCAATGAAATGCTCCCCCACATCATTCAATTATCTATTGCTTTTTAATTTTTAAAAATCGTTTATTTGTTTGTTCGTCTGTTTAATGTGTAAGGTATTTGGCCAGCTTCCCCTAAAATCAGTATCTTAATCAGAATCAAGACGAAGAAGCAGCACCATGCATCTGACCTGTCAGCCTTCTCCAGGGTGATCCTCAGTAGTGGAGAGTCTTCCCGTTACACTCACTCACTGATACTGCGGATTGGCTCTTGGATGCTCTCGCCTGCTTGAGAGGATTTCATGTGTTTCTGCTCTTTCTTCCTTTTCACATTTTCATCAGTTTATTAAACTATTTTCAAGGTCATCAAACCTATCTTGAGGCTTTGTTCCTGTTTTGTTTTTCTGTTCCTACAGGTCTTAGCAATCTGCTAAAATTGTCCAGGTTCTTCCCTTGTTAAAGCGAGGGGGGGTTCCCTTTTTTGTTTTTCAAGACAGGGTTTCTCTGTGGAGTCCTGGCTGTCCTGGATCTCACTTTGTAGACCAGGCTGGCCTCAAAGTCACAGAGATCCGCCTGCCTCTGCCTTCCAAGTGCTGGGATTAAAGGCGTGTGCCACTATCGCCTGGCTATTTTCTTTTTCTAATCCCTGTAAACTAATCCCTTGGAACTGTTTTTTGCATGTCTTCTACTCTGTCCAAAACTAGTCATCTTGCAAAGAAAATGAGATTTAAGGTAATGGTTTTTAATTCCTAGGAATGGGTAATCTTTCCTTTCTATTCCCTTAGGTGTGGACTGAGCAGGCTGTTGGGTTGGGTTTCAGGTTTATTTCCCTCAACATACACCATCCTCTGGGATGACCTGCCTTCAGAGTGAGGACGTTTTCTCAGTGTTTGCTACCTGCTTTGGGTTTCACTTGGTGCTGTCTTTCTAAGGTTCCATAGGAGTCCTGTGCCTCTGACAACAGTCCTCCGATACTCTACTCGTTGCTATGGAAATGGCAGTGTTCTGATTATGCATCAGTTCTAGACAGTCACTCTCTCCCTTGGTACCAGGGACATGCCTTCTCCGTGCTTCTGCCCCTCCCCCAGTGCAGCTCTGGGCTCACATCCTCCCTCCAGGGTAGGCTTGCCTTTACCCCCTCATGCAGGCCCATGAGTTTGTACGAGTACCCCAAAGGGAACAGCGGTTTTTGCCTTTTCCTTAATGGAGATGGAACTCACAGTGTCCCATACATGTTAGGCACAAGCTCTACCCTGAGTCACTCCACCCCCCATCCTTCCCTCTACCTCCTTCAGTAGAGGACAAGAAGATACGGAAGAGGAGTCTTGGCCAAGCTCCTTGCCACATCTGCAACAGCTGTTCTCTCTCCCCCCTGTACCACCAAGCGAATACCTGTCTGGGGGATCATCTGGTGGTTTGTGGAGAAACGGCCTATACACAGGTATTGACTACTCCCTACAGCTCAGGGACACCACACCCTCTTGCAAACCCACAAACAGCAGCTACAAAATCCATTACTATCTGAATTCTGGACAGTGTGTCCCTGTGTGTAGCACAGACAAGTAAGTTCTCGAATCCCTCCTTGCACACCTGTCTCTCTTGGGCCTCTAGTTCTCTGGCTGCCATGAGATCTCTGGAGTTCAAACACACTAATGGACACTCAGTTATTCGGCATTCTGTTGCTGCGTTTTAAGGTTAGAGGCCATGCTCTTTCTGTATCAGAATGTGGTCCCTATTAGTGCCTGAATTTGTTTACTAAAAGGCTAGGTTCATTAGGGGGCCAACTTAAAAGGAATGTTCCAAATTAAAATATTCTAACATAATTTTTAATCTTAAAACCTAACTAGAGAGTTTGGGTTGTTCATGGTTGTGGTTTATTTTTCTGGCTGTTGATTTATCATCAAGAAAGGTCTCATTATTTCTCTAACAATAAATTCAAAACCAACTTGCAATAATGTATTGAAACATAAACTCTACTAAGAACTCAGCCTAATAAAAAACACGTAACAGCTGATAATGATTTCTTAAAACCACTGGCTTCATATTTGGCAGAGCGCTTTCAGAACACCAATTACACATTCATGGTCCCCATCATTTTGCTTTACAAAATATTTTCTTAAATCTCTTGGGAGATTACTACATGGTTAAAAGTTGTCTTAAGATCAAAGATCAAATAGCTAGGAAAAAAGGGGGGGCTGTAATTCTCTATAGTGGCTCACTGATCTTTCCCATCTGCTGTGCAAGAGAGGAGGTATATGTTAAGTTTGGAAACCTTCTTAACTAGAAATGTCAGTGAACTGGCAGATGTTCAGAGGGAATTCTTTAAGAGACCCAACTCCTCTTTTGCCAAAACATAAAAGATGTCAACAAAAAGAAAATAAAATCTAGTTAGTGGAGGACTTTCTTTTATTTCTATCTTTCTTCTGCAAATGTATCACGGGATCAGATTTCTATTATGAAGCCACACATGGAAAATGAGTTTTCAACCATCAAGACGTTCTACACACAAGCTCACGAGTGAATGATGAGAGTCAGCTGGAGCAAGACTCCGAGAGATGCGTTAACCAGGCTCTGCCTCCAGGGAGACGCCGTCAGCTCCCTGGTTTTCCTTACAGAAAAGCCCAGACACCCAGTCCTACCTACATCTGAACCTTGGGAACAACCAAGAAATCCCCAAGAGGCAAATGAAGTGGCAGCTTTTTTGGAAGAGATTAAATGTTTTTGTCTCTTTAAACAAATGCACACAGGCACACCAACAATTATGGTCGCTGGTGACTCTCAGTGCATTCCGGAATGTGGTCTATTTCCTTGATGTGCTTCTAGCTTCTCTTTCTTCTCATAATTACTGAATCATACACCTAGTTACATAAATGCTGGGCTATGTAATGAAGTTTTAATAAAGTTGTTTAAAAAAAAAAAAAGACAATCCAGCAAGTTGGCTCAGTGGGTAACTATGTGCCACCAAGCCTGACGACCTGAGTTCAATCCCAAAACCCACATGGTAGAAGAAGCCACAAAAACATGCACATTGTCCTCAGACCGCCACACACATGCTATGGTGCAGAAATTAATTAATTCATTATTAATAAATACCTCCAAAGCTAGTGTTGCTGAATTAATGAATAATGCCACAAAAATTCACACTCTCCTTCCTAAACTGTGGGAGGCCAGCTCCCACCTTTTCCACGGTTCCTAGGAGGAGGAGAGAGGGATAAGAAAATATTAGATAGAAAGACAGAAAAGAGGAGAAAGACAGAAACACAGGATAGCTTTGGGAGGACCCGGGTCAAACCCAATGGCACCTTCTGCCTCTTCAAAGGGGCTTTTTATAACAATGCCAAGTGCAGACGCTTCCAAACACCTGGTAACCACACCCGTGGTCAAATCATCCCCTTATGCAGCCCTGCTGGGTAAAGCAAGCTCAGATTCTCAGACCCTGAGTAAGTTCTCACTAGGAAACCTCTGTGGGTCTTCACACTAAATACAGAGGTAAATATTGTAACAAAGATAGGGGGAAAAATCCTCTGTATTCACTTGCAAAAGAATCCATTTTAATCCCTACTTCACTTGGTGTATGAAATTAACTCAAAATAGTACATCCAATACCTAAATGTAAAGTTAAACATACAGCTCTTAGAAGGAAATTCATATAAATCTTCACAACCTTGGATTAGATAACAATTTTGGACATTTCTTTGTTTTTTGTTGTTTGTTTGTTTCTGTTTTTGAGAAAGGGACTCACTATAGGGCCAGGGCTGGCCTAGGATTTGTGATCCTCTGTGTTTGCCTCCAGGTGCTCAGATTACAGGCATGGGTCACCACTCCTGGAAATAATTTCTTTAAATGCAATACCAAAAGTACAAAAAGTATGTATGTTTAAAGATAAAATAGATCTCATCAAACGTAAGCATTTCTGAATCAAAGGGCACTACTAATAGGGTAGGAAACAGCCAAGCATGATGGTGCACTCTTCAAGTCCCAGCTCCGTGGAGACTAAGGCAGGAAAATCATGTGAGCCCAGGAGCCGGAAACCAGCCCAAGCCCTCCGAGGCAGAACACCACGAGGCTCAGCAAGGGCAAGGCTCTGGGTCTAATGCCCCCACACTAAGACAAAAACCACATATATGGTGGAAGTTTTATATCTAAATTATAAAAATAGTTTGTAAGTTCAACAATGAAGAGACAGGCCAATTGAAAATGTGTTCAACAAAGTATGACATATTGTATACACTGGAACCCATAGTTTGACCTGAGGTCAATTCCTGGGACCCACATGGTGGAGCAGAGCCCGGACTGCTGCAAGGTGCCATCTGACCTTCCTGTATGCATGCACATGCGCGCGCGCACACACACACACACACACACACACACACACACACACACACACTAAATGAATGTGTGTGGGGGGGGTTTAAAGATAAATAATGTCTTTTTTAAAAGACACTTAATAAAATAAATAAATGTCTTTTTAAAAAGATGTTCAGTAGTATTTGTCACTAGGGAAACACAAATCAAAATCAGAATGGGATGCCCCTTCAATCCACACTAGGATGGCTATAATCATTTTGTAATGGAAATAAGTATTGGTAAACACATAAAGAAGCTGGAACCTTTGCACACTGATGGTATGACACAGTGTAGCCTCGATAGGAAACAGTTGAGCACTGACTCAGAAAGATACTGCAGTTCCCTCCTAGTTGTATAAAGAAGAGAAATAAAAATGTCTTTAAAAAAAGAAAAAAGAAACTTAGCTCATGGCAGCATAATTCATAATAGATGGAAGGAGGAATAATCAAATGTCCATCAACTGATGAATGGATAAGAAAATGCAGCGTCCAGGCCGTGACATAGTATCCAGCCGCAGGAAGGAATGAAGTAAATACAAACTACAACCACAACAAATCCTGAAATTAGTATACTAGATGAAAGAGGCCAAGATGGGCATGGAGGCACATGCCTACAATGAGAGGCAGAGGGAAGGAGGGAGGGAGGGAGGGAGGGAGGGAGGGGGAGAGGGAGGGAGGGAGGAGGGGAGAAAAGGGAAGGGTAGGAGAGATCAAAGAGGAGGGAGAAAAGGAGGGAGGGAGGGAAGAGCCAATAGAGATAGGAAACAGCCTGTGGTTTTCAAAGAACAGGGAAAGAAGACTTGAGAGGTAACAGGTTCCTCTGGAGCAGTGGTTCTCAAGCTTCCCAATGCTGCGACCCTTTAATACAGTTCCTCATACTGTGGTGACCCTCGACCAGAAAATTATTTTGTTGCTACTTCGTAACTGTAATTTTACAACTGTTATGATCATAATGTAAATATCTGTGTTTTCCGATGGTCTTAGATGACCCCTATGAAAGGGTCATTCAACTCCAAAGGGGTCATGACCCACAGGTTGAGAACCACTGCTTTAAGAAATGATGGAAATGTTCTAGAATTGCTAGTGCTGTTTCTTTTCATATTACATAAAAATTGTACCTCAATGTTTTTTAGAAAGAGCAGCCAGGACCACAGTAAGCATGGACCATGGGAGACAACACAAGGTGAGAGTGTGTAGCAGGGTCTAAAGTGGCCTGTGTGCTCATCAACAGAGGCCAGTCTGCATCTGGATGCCCGCGGTTGCTGAGGGAAGGGCAGCTGCATCTGTCTCACACAGTGACAGAAGAACCAGCACCCCTCGATTACCAACTGCTGACTCCTAACCTCTGCCTGGAGATTGCAGGAGAGTCACAGTCGGCTGCAATCCATTAGTGTGCTGTAAAACCAATTGAGAAGGGGATTACCATCCTTTTTTATTAAGTAAACTGAAGAAGGGAATAAAGATGAACATAACAAAATATAAAAATATATACTGGGTTGCAGGTAACAGGGTATTATTTACTGGCTTCAGATATATATAGATATAGATATAGATATCAGTTTATATTGAGAAGAGATGTAAAGTATACTATGAATTCTAGTACCAAATAGTTTTTAGGGAAAAAAAGTGAAAGTCTCTATTGTAATAGTAAACATCTCTACTATAGACCATTAACATTACAAAAACAAATTAAATTCTTCAATAAGAAAAATAAAACTTAAGTACTAGAAAGATGGTTCAGTGGGTAAAGTGCTTGCTGAGCAAGCAAGAGGACCTGGGTTCGAATCTCCAGCCCCCACCTAAAAGCTGGGCATGGCAGCGTCTATCTGCAACCCCAGCACTGGGTAACAGAGGCGGGCGTGTGCCAGCCTGCCTTGCTGAAATGGTGGGGTCCATGTTCAGTGAAAGACTATATCTCAAAAAACAAGGTGGACAATGATAGAAGCAGACACCTGACTGTCAACCTCTGGCCTATACAAAGACAGAGAGACAGAAAGACAAACAGACAGACAGGCAGACACACATACACACACACACTCACACACACAAAGAAAATAAAAATTTACATATTTATGAGCCCATTTGTAGTCAAGATTTACATGATGCTACATGAAATATCTGTAAACTACCAAACAAAAATACACATTCATCATTAGTTTCCTATTAATTTCTCTTCTTGGCATTAACTAAGAAAGAAACAAAACATCTAGGACCTGGAGAAACGGCTCAGTGGCTAACAGTACTCGCTGCACAGGCATGGGGAGCTGAGCTGGATCTCAGCATCCACATTACAAACCAGATGTGGTCCCATTTGTGTCTGTGACCTCAGCACTGGGAGGGATGGAGACGAGATCTCTGAGGCCTGCTGGCTTCCATCTCAGTGGGAAAACACACACACACACACACACACACACACACACACACACACACACACAGACAAGCTGTAGGTTCAGGAAGAGACGCTGCCCCAAAGACTAAAAGAGGATGTCCAACGCCTTCTTCCAAAGTCTACACAACTGGATGTCCCCTGCATGCACACACACAACACACTCACATACACAAACACACAGAAAACCAAGTGTCTAGAAACCAACCCATTTCTATGCTTTGGTTTACAGCTTCATTAAGTCCCAAAACTGCTTTAGAAACAAAAAAAGAAAAAAGAAAAAAGAAGGAAGGAAGGGAGGGAGGGAGGGAGGGAGGGAGGGAGG
>CABHPR010124470.1:0-11109 GCA_902168415.1 Peromyscus melanophrys | reverse complement strand
GAGAGAGAGAGAGAGATATGAATATATGTATTATATATTATATATGGTTATGTATAACTAATATTCATATTGCTACATTGTGATAATATGACATTGGCAAGAATTATATTACAATAATTTAAAGAATGAAGTGTATTACCTTATCATATACAGTACTAAGTACATTTAGAAAACTGTGAAAAGAAGTTAATGTAGCTATTTCATGTCTTATTCAAATTCTTCAATTCTAGACTGTTCCATTTTTCTTTCAAGTTTAACATACTTTGCTTTTAGTGTGTTTTTTATACTTCATATTGTGCTATTTGTATCTAACAGGGTATCTCTTTATCATATATATATGTGTAATATTTATTTTCTCTATATTAATTTCAGTGCCTGAAGGACCACCACAAAACTGTATAACAGGCAATGTTACAGGAAAGGCCTTTACAATTTCGTGGGACCCACCAACTATTGTAACAGGGAAGTTTAGCTACAGAGTTGAATTATATGGACCTTCAGGTATGACTTATTCCATTTTGCTTTTACATTTTAGATTAAAACCTATAAAATATGTGGATAATTTCTAGCTGTAAAAGGAAATAATTTTTTGAAAATACCCTAAATTGAGGTGAATAATAGAAAAATTAATGAGGAAACCAATTTCTTTAGATCTTCTGTCTAACACCACACATGGGCGAAAGGTTGTTAAAGTGCTGTTCATGTTCTCTGTGGGTAAGAAAGAACTAGAGACAGACCCTCACGAAATTCCTAGGGATGACATGTACCTTCAAGCATTTGAATCAGAAGATCTTGACTTATATTCAAAAGAACATTGAGTTTAGAGTGACAAATCAGGTTCCCATATAGACCAGGACATTCACTTCTAATCACCGGTGCTCTCTGGATATACTATGGGGAATCCCTGTACTCTGTGCAATGTTATTGTGACCCTAAATCTGCTGTGAAGAGGTTATTCAAAGTGATATTGGTGGCTTTAAATGGTAACAAATTCTCCATCTTATAAACAAACAGGACTTGAGTATCCTCTTCTTAGGGGCAACCAGAGTAGTTCAGATACACTACAGGAAGTAAATTAAGTCATCAATTTCTTACTGAATAAGAGATCCCGTAGTTCCTGTGAAAGTTTAATTCAAGCAATGATCAAATAACATAAACTCTCGCATTGTTGTTAATTTGAAAGCACTAAAAAACCTTAAAGTTGCAAATCTTTTCCTTGTGAAATGTCTATGGTAGGCATCGCTTGAGTAGACATATTTCTAAGCAACTTCTACTTCTAAAAATCTGAGATACATGAAGTTCCTAAAAGTAAAATATAGCTCATCTCCTATTCCTGGCCCCAGTACGAACACATACATACATACATACACACACACACACACACACACACACACACACACACACAGAGAGAGAGAGAGAGAGAGAGAACATAAGTATCCACCCACACACATCTTTTTTATTTGGTATATTTTTCAACTCTTGGAAGACATATACATTTCTTTAATTGGAAGTTTGAATATTGAAAAATTCAAAGGAGGGGGAAGTAGGAGTGAGAGTAAGCAGAGTCGACAAATTTATTTTTACTAGGAATAAATATTGCTGAGTTGCTAAAAAATGAGAGCCAAAAGGAGAAATGACATAAGAGAAGTGAGAATTGTTGAAAGGGTGCTTCTGATGGTAGTAGAAGATCTTTCCTTAAATACAGGGGTGAGATTAAGATATGAATATGTTTTGTCTATAGAAGGGGTTCTCAACCTTCCTGATGTCGAGACTTTCCAATACAGTTCCTCATGATGTGGTGACTTCTAACTATAAGATAATTTTCTTTGCTACTTCATAACTGCAATTTTGCTACTGTTATGAACTGTAGTGTAAATATTTTTGGAGATAAAATATTTTGGAAGTTTGCCAAAGGTGTTGTGACTCACAGGTTGAGATCCACTGGTCCATAGTAAGGCAGAGTATAGGATGGGGGCGGGGCGCATTCTGCTGGTGGGATTGTGCAGGCAGATGTTTTCTTATTGACTTAAGTGTTTCCATGTAATGGGAACAAGACCACTACCTGAGACTGAAGAAGGGACAGAGGCTTTGGAGGTCTGAAGAGAAAGCATATAGCAATCACCAACAAGGTAAGACTACTTACCTGTGAGAGATGAGAAAATGCAAGCCACCATTTTAGGACTCATTTGGAATGTGGTCAAGGTCAAAGTCACGGAAGTTGGAATGCATTGGTGCTTTTCTCTTCCTCCTTCAACAAGAGCAGTTGAAGGGGATTGAAGTTTTACGTGAGGCAATTGTTATTGGCAATGACGTCGGGTGGAGTGGGCATCAGTGTTGAAGGTCCAAACAAAGTAAAAGTATAGTCAGTGGTAAGACCTTTGAATGGGAGGTTCTAGGGAAATTAATGTTTCCTCATTGATTTAATGAATAACTGGAGTTCAGGTAGAATAATATGGCAGGAGATAGTTGCATGAAAATGAGATAATACATCTTTTGTAGTTATTGGTAATGATATTTATGATCAGAAAATTATTTAAGAGGTTTTTTTAAAAATAATTTAATGCTTATTTCTCAGGAAAATAAAATCACCACATGCTAAAATGATAGTGTTGAGTTATACACCATGTACAGAATGAAAGTGAGTGACCTGAGGCTAATGGATATCATGTTGACATGGGCTTGAAAACTGTGGACTTTATATAAGGAAGAAGAGCTCTAGCACTCCTGTATCTTCCTCCAAGCTCTGAAATATTGAATTATATACACACACCATCATGCTCATCATCATTATATGCTGGGGATCTAACCCAGAGCTTTGTGTGTGCTAGGCAAACAGTATCCCAAATGAACTATATGTGTAGCCTCTGTTTCCCATTTAAGTATATTAAAAAAAAATAAAATAAAATCCCAACAGGACTCTGTAATATAAGAAAAATTATTTTAAGCACTGAAAGATCTTCATGTTGTTTCTACTGTTCAAATTTGTATCCAACTTAACCAAATATTTAAAATATATTCACTCATAATAATACAATTTTAGTTTAACAGTTTGATTATTGTTCTTCCTTCTATACGTTATATGAAATAATTGCATATTTACAAAAATATGCATTGGTCTGGTCTGCTTTTTGCAGGGCGGATTTTGGATAACAGCACGAAAGACCTCAGATTTGCATTTACGCACCTGACACCATTTACAATGTATGATGTCTATGTTGCTGCAGAAACCAGTGCAGGGGTTGGTCCCAAGTCAAATCTTTCAGTATTTACCCCTCCAGATGGTAAGAACTTTTTCCTATATGGAGTTAATATGATATGTTTGAAATCCTTGTAAATTTCATTGGTAAAATGTAATTTTAGAAGAAATTTGATTTATGTCTACTTAAATCCCATAATTTTCCTTGTTAAATTACTATCTACTTTATTCTGAACCTGCATTCTCTGGAATGTTAAACCTGCAGCATGCTTCATAAAGGAAAGGACCCAGGAGCAAGGAGGACCAGAGAAGACTATGTACATTGAAGGTGACAGAGATTCACAACGGCTTTTAGCAGAATGCCAAGAAGTCGTAAATTAATAACACACACTTTTATATTACTTAAATGCAGTATTAGGCAGACATGGAATGTGTTTTTTAACAAAAGTCATTTCCAGAGGAACCACTATATTCCTGCCACCCAGGACAATATACTTTGTTGAAATCAAAGGGTTTTTGAACTAGTAAGGATTCCTGGTGGGAACAAAATAAAGTTTTCAACATTTAAGGAAATTATGAAAATAATGTATCTCAAGAAATTATCATATTTTTCCTCTTTAAGCACCAATGTTTTTGGTGAAATCTATTGTTAACGTGCTATTCACATTTTCATGGTACACCCTAAACTTGCTCAATGGCTTCATTGTCTAGATACAATTGTTGGCATGAAGGCAATGTTTCAGAATAAGCTAACACTTGAAAAAGTTTCCAGAGTTTATTTGTGTGTTAGCTAACATACAATAACTAGCAAGTTAAATATACATATATGTGCACACACCTACCTACACAATTCAACTGGGTATGCATTCACTATGTTATCACTCATAGATTTGACCATTAGAGGGCAGCAACCATCAGGAAATTCTATCCATCTCTCCCTTCAAAGAAAAATTAAACCTTGATATTATTTGGTTGTTGAAAGAATGTAAAAAAAATATTATATTTATCGACTTAAAATGAAAATCTATATATAGGTCATACACATGTATAGTTTCAATATGCAGATTAAAACAGAAATGTATACTCACGAGGAAAAAGATTTGATTTGATGCTGAGATTTTAGTGTTTTGCCCCATCCAAAGAGCTTTTGCTTTGTGTGATTTTTCCTAGCTAATTCAATCCAAAAAGTGCTCTTGAGCATTTCCCAGAAAGTTAAAGGATTTTTGGGTGGTCATAAAACACAGCAGAGGTTTTTCTCAAGCTATTTGACCCACTATTTTTTTTCTTTTTTTAAACATCGTGTGCGTGTGCGCGTATGTGTGCGTGTGCATGGTGTGTGTGTGTGTGTGTGTGTGTGTGTGTGTGTGTGTGTGTGTGTGTGTGTATGGTGTGTGTGTGTGTGTTGTGTGTCTCTGTGCCAAGGGGCGTGTGTGGAGATGATCAGGGAACAACTTTCTGGTGTGGGCTCTGGTTCTTTCTTTTTACCTTTTGTGTCCAGGGTCTAACTTGACTGATCCTCAGTGGTAGAGCACGTGTTTAGCATGTGTTAAGAACTTAGGTTCGATCTACAGCATGGAAACAATCAAAGCAAAACAAATTTTACAAAAATCAACGAAATTATTATTTTTTATGATCAATCTTGATCTCCTGCGTTTGATCAAGATAAAGAATTAGATAACATGTTGCCACAGACAATGCTATCTTGCTTGAATTGGATGTTACTTAAAATTTATTTCCCTTTGTTTGTATTTCTTTTACTCACAAAATACATAGAATCCTAAGGAACCTTGTCCAGAATTTTCACATGGACTGTGTTTCATACTGAATTGTCTTGAGTGGATGACTCTTTTGTTGAATATGAAAAAAAATTGTCCTGAATTTCATTTTACCATCTCTAACAACTGCCTATCTGAGAGACTATATCCTGGTGACTCTTAGTGGAATATTCACTGGCTCCAGGGGACACTACAAAGACTGGAAAGGCATGGATCTTACCTGCTCAAGCCCACCTTCTTTCATGGGGCTCCATGACCATTCATTCAGCTTCAGGAAGGGCTTCCGTGGGCTTTAACAACTGCAAAATGTTTTCAGTTTCTGAATTAATTAATCCTGCTCCCAATAATGAAATTGTTCCATAAAAGAATCCCAAAACTACATGAGGCAACCTAATAACTAACTCACTAGCTATAGTCAAGAAAATTGATATCTAAAGTTTATTCTTTATAATTTATTGTTATAACAAGTTTCATTGTATATTAATGAACATTATTTATTCGCTGCCCTATGTCCTAAAGTACTAAATATTCTGTTTTAATTAGAATAATTAGAACTAGCTTATTTCTCCTAAATTATTACCTTTTAAAATAACTAGGGTTCTGACCAGCGTTCAAATAGTCATAGACAAAGGCTTAGTTGACTTCTTATAGAGAATGGTGTGTGCTAACACATTTCAGTGTGATTGATTTCATTAACACCAAGACTTTTAATATCCATAGTCTATTTGGTTAGGATAGAAAAGATGCTACTTTTATAGTAGTTCTCCAGGATCTTTCCCTAAGGTTTTTGTACATACATCACTTACTGTTTTACTGAGCATGTATCTACTTAGGCGTGAAGAGAGATGATGGGGGGGGATGGTAATTTAATAATATCCAATGTTCCAAATGTTATCTAATTGTTGGAAAACCACTGAGAGTCTCATCACTTCATGTTTTTCATGAATACGAATGGATTTTAAGTTGGTGCTCTCCCGTGCTCTTTGAATAGAAGTTTAACCTAGCTGGATTAAATTATGGAGAGTGGTTACTTTTGTGCATTTTCTTCGCTACAATATTATTGTCCTGTTTCACTTCTTCTAGTAACTTTTCATCTAAAAACCTTAAATTATTCAGAATTTACTTGTATTAATTTTTTTCTGTTCTATTTCTTATTTTTTTTTCATAAAATTTCTAAATGTGTTGTGTTGAGAATGACTCTGTCTGTGGCTAACATCCTCAGAATTGATTCTGCACTGTGAATAATTGCCCTGCGTGCTTGGTTTTCTTTAATTTTGTATCGATATTAAAGGGATCAACCTAATCCGTGCTTCTCTGGTTTCTCCGTAAGAGTACGTGGGATACCAGATAAGTGTCTTTCTAAAGAGAAAGCTGCTGTCTGCTCCACTTCCTTCATCCACTAAATTTTTTTGTAGTCAATAAAAACAATGTAGCCCCTTCACCTTTACTAGAATTACAGTAGTAGGCATCAGTGTCATGATGTAATCTTTAAGTTTTGTGGAGGAATATATGTAAAAATGTTGGCTATTATTCATAAATTTGACTCACATATTAACAGCTATCGTACATGTGTATTTTTCTATAGTATTGATATATTCGGTGTGTTCCCACTATGCTTTCACAAAGAAGAAAGGACAATTCACTTGTTTTTCAAGTAGAAGATTTATTGTCTGGTTAAATACAAAGTTTAGTTATGAGTTATATGTTAATTTAAATGAATGGAACAATGACTGATCTCTTCTGTGATTTATATTACATAGTGCTGTCCAAGGTCTTTGTTACATAATGACACCCAAAAAAGGTGGAAAAGGAAGGTAAAAAGAGGTTAGCTGTGTCTGTCACTCTGCTACTTTACAGTTACTTGAAAAGTTTCTTTGTTCTTGGGTTTGTAAAAACAGTGATAGCAACATAAGAGCTAGAAACAACCATCGTAATGGAATAAAACTTTCTTTTATATAATTTAATGATAAAAATTATACTTTTTATATAAAATAATAATTTTACTCACATAAAACAGGTGAACTTTTGCAGAAGGCTTTTTGCCTCGTATGTCCTTGTGTTTCCAGTGCAGAGAGTAATAACCACGATGTCCAGTGTTCAGTGATGAATGGGTGACTCACTGATTGTGGGGTCCTACTCTAGAACTCTTTCCCTAACGTCTTTCTTAGACCAAACTATGTGCTCTCCTCAGATCATCAGTGGGGAAGGGAGTCTGAAGAGATCTCCTTCATTACAGACTCAAAATTGTAGCCAATTACGTTGAGCTTACCTGACACTTTCCATTACAGGTTTGCCCTTGCTAGACCCTAGAATCTTAACCACCAGAATGATTTTCCAGTCATAAGTATTCAACTAAATAGAAATATTTATATTATTACATTGTCTAGGGGGTTTCCGTACTGATAATTTCATGGAGACACAGAAAAACAATCTTTGGAAGTAAAATCTACAGTTATAGCATACTACATGTCTGGATTAGATAGAAATATGTTCTATGATCATAATGATACTTATGGGAGTTATGACATTATTTTCAGCTTTTTTTATATTATTTTAGACAGGGAAGGGGTCCTTCTTCTCTGTTTCTTCCTGAGGTAATGTGAATCTTTTGTAACTAGATTTTGCTAATCCTAGACCACTATGAGATGGTGATGGGACGTAGGCTTAGTGTGCTATTATATTTTGACCATAGTGATGTTTTCATGTCATATTTTCTCTCAAACCTGTAGTTTAGAAGTTCCTTTGAGTTCTGATGCATATAGTAACTTTATAGAAGTTAAGGGGAAGATAAAATGCATTTGTACTACAGGTAATGAAAGTGACTTGATTGCCTGGTTATTCACAAAAAATGGTGAAATGCTCAGCCTTATTTATCCTTGTTTCATTGTCTTTGAGGCACTGGGAGGTTTTCTAGATATCACTCTTGACCATTTTATACATAAATCTTGTTTTAACTACTTGGTGCTTTATGCAAACAGTTGTTTGCTTGTCTTAATTTTTCCCACTTCAAAAAGCGAGGACACCAAAACTCTGGTCCTACATGGTTAACATGTAAATTCAGCAGACAAATTAATTCAGCTGAGTCTTTACACAAGTTCATGTAATAAATTAAGAGACAGTGAATTTCGCTTGTTGACTATAGCTCATTGTATCCTGGCTGTGCCAGATACTGTTTTGGGGTATGTTATTATATTTTTTAATAAAGACTTTAAGGTTTTGACTGGGCATTAATTATTTATAAGAGCGTCTCTGGAAATTTCTTCTTCTCCTCCTCCTCCTCCTCCTCCTCCTCCTCCTCCTCCTCCTCCTTCTTCTCATCCTCCTCTTCTTCTTCCTCTACCTCCTTTTCTTCTTCCTCCTCCTCCTCCTCATTATTATTATTATTATTATTATTATTATTATTAATTATTATTATTTTAATTGTGTTTGTGAACTCGTGGAGGCCTGCACCTGCCATGTTGTGATTGTGGAGGTTAGAGATCAACACTGGGGAGCCTATTCTTCCTTTCCTTTCATCAGGAGTTTTGTGGATCCAGCTTAGATGCTCAAGCTCAGGTTGCCAGGCTTGAAGGCTGGTGCTTTTAGCCCCTGAGCATCTCACTAGTCTGGAGATTATTTTAGTGATATGGTCTGATCAAACAGTATGGTGTTTTATTTGGGGGAAATGATTCCATGTTATCCTGTTCCTCATATTTTTAAGAAGAATGCACATAAAATTAGATTTAAATTTCCATGCATTTAAGGAATCTTTTGCCACACTGAGTTTTTAATATGTTAGTAATTATTCTAGTCAATTTCCCCAGAGCTATTTATATATCTAATATTATGGGCTAAAGATTTAGGGAATATTTGCATTTGAGAATGTATTTTCTTTTTTTAATTCTATTTAATTTTTTTTTTACAGTTCCAGGTGTAGTGTTTGATCTGCAAATCACGGAGGTAGAAGCCACAGAAATCAGAATTACTTGGAGGAAACCCCGACAACCAAATGGCATCATCAACCAATACCGTGTGAAGGTGTCACTCGTTGAGACAGGTGTCATTTTGGAAAATACTCTGCTCACAGGACAAGATGAGGTATTGCATTTTTCATTTCCCATTTTGCTGAGACCTTTTCTGTTGGTTCTTGGCAAACTTGCTACCAGGAAGTAAAATAGATTGAGATATGTTGAGATTTTAACTAGATCATAGTTTATTTTAGGACTTTTAATTAAATATTACTACTCATTTTTATATGAAAAATGTCCACCGAGCCATCATACAAGACTAATGGTACTTCTATATGTGGGTTTTATTATTCTAATTTGGTTAATGAGTTATTGGGAAACAATGCTTGTGATTTAAATGCTTTTTCAGAGGCTTATAATTTAAAACAGTTGCCTCCCCAAAAAAGACTACTGTCCACAAGTAATTCTGTCCTATTTGAACCTGAGAAGCTAACAACCTCAGCACTGCCTTTTATTCATGAAAACACGTAACTACATGGAAAGAAAGTCAAGTGTTCTATTTAACACAAGAGGCCTTGGTCTTCTTAATACATTACATTTAAGCACTGTGGCTATCTTATTTTCTCCTCTTCTCTTGCTAGGAAGTACAGGCAGCTGATGTGCGACACTGTCTTTACTTCCTCAGCCAAGCTAGCCACTCACCTGTGAGGACCCTTGAAGTCCCCAGACTTGTCACTTATAACCTTACGTTGGCGGCTCCCTGGGCACTCCAAGGCTAAGTGTACTTAGGAACAGAGTAGCAATCAGTGGGCCATTAGAGATATATGTGATGCTTATTAAGAAATTGGCTTCTGCTGTTTTTAGTTCAGAATTGCTACTCTTGTACTATAGCACTATTTTCCTTCTCCCTACTCGCTCTATTTCTGGTACCAGACTTTCTTTAACTCTGGCATTGATTTCACCATGGTACTCAATGCTATGTAGCTATTCAGGATCTCTTGCTCCAAGTTGTTACCGACATCATCCCCAGGTTAAACTTCAGTCCTATGTCATGTCCTTTCTTCTGTGTAATGGATGGTGAGTTATATGTTTTCTGATATTCTAGTTGGCGTCTCATCAAAGAGTGGAAGCTTAAGCATTTGCTGCAGCTGAGAACATCTTAAAATAGATACGTGGTTTTCTTTGAACCAGGTGACAGGTTTCCCAAGTTTGCTAATGGCATTTGTTGACTAGCCAGACACACCTGTTTTTCTCTAAAAGTTAAAAGGTTCTGGAAAGGCCAGTTGGAGATTCTGTAGCATAGTAGAAAGAACATTATTATTAGAGCCCATTCAATCTGCATTTAAATAGGGATCTGGCTATTGCAGGATAAAATAGTTAAGAGTGTAGGTGCAGAAGGCAAATGGTTAGGGCTCAGTGCCTGGTCTGCCATTATCAATGGCCTAATCCTGGGAAAGGAGGCCTGACTCTTCTGACTCGAGATGTAAGTTAGGAATTACATGATTTCCTATAACAAAGAGTCAATGATGAGGACTTCATGGATGATATGTGTAAAGAGCTTAACACTGTAGCTGACATTGTAGTAAGTTCTCTCCTAGCATTTGTGACTTGTTGGAATTAATCTTGGCATTAGAACTTTCACTCTACTGGACATTCAATTTTTAAACCCTTCTTAATAAGAAGATCCATTCTATTCTTATGTCTGTAAAGGGATCACTTCTTGTTACATCAAATTCATTTCAGGTACTCTACTTCCTCATGTGATTGGTCACTGTGTTCACCTTGGAACATTGCTATGGGGTGGAGGATATAACAGAAGGTCTAAACCAAGGGGCCTTGAGTCTTTGACCTGCCTTTGCTGTGCTTTACAACCTTCTGACCTTGGACAAGTCAAACTATAAAGAATTTCTAGTTTCATGTTTTTTTAAAGTGTATGTGTGTGTGTGTGTGTGTGTGTGTGTGTGCATGTGCGTGTGTGTGTGTGTGTGTGTGTGTGCGCGCGCGTGCGCGCGCGTGTTTGTTTGTGATTATATGTGAGGTGTATGTGTCGTTGAAGACATACATGTGCCATGCACTCAGTGGAAGTCCTTATGTGACTTCTCCTTTTTTTGTTTGAGGCAGGATCTTTCATTGGTTCAGAACTTTGCTACATGGGCAAGAATAGCTAGCCCAGGAGTTTCCAGAGATCTGC
>CABHPR010124469.1:0-26431 GCA_902168415.1 Peromyscus melanophrys | reverse complement strand
GTTCAAAAGTAGTTAGAATACATCCTAACCATTTCCTTAGAATCCATTATTATCAAACACTATGTATCTCAGCAGTGACTATGACAATTGGGGTACATATCGTTTGTTTAATTATTCCATGTTTAACTCAGCATATGCACCGAATGTTAATGAAACTCAGAGCAACTGGCACAGTCATACAGCATGGGCCACAAACACTTCCTGATTTGCAGTGTAAGATTCAGGGTATGATTGTATCGACTGCTTGCTTTTTTAGAGATTGGATGGCTGAGTTTCTCAATATATCTTTGCTTTTCTTTTACAGAGCGCAATGTTCATTATAACATGTCTTCTTTTAACGAGTCAGTTGGCCTTGGCTACTTGAAGACACACGCGATTGAATTTGTAAAGTATCCTAACATACTAAATGGGATGGATGGTACTCCTTAGGTGCAGCAGGAGTCTTTACAATAGATTAGCAGCTATATGTAATTTTAGTATATAGGGGTTTTTATGTAATTTTTATTGTAATGCTGATAAAATTATGTGTGTGCAAGAAGACCATGGCAGCTGTGATGATCTCCCCTGATGTGAATAATTTCTAGAATTCACAGTGTGAGTGTGGTTTTCCTCTGAGCATCATTTATAATGGGGTTTGTCCTGTGTTGTCTACCTGTGTGTCACTAGTGTCCCACATCCCCACTGCTTTAGTTCTTTGTTGTGTTTGTCTAGGCTGCTTTTGGATTTCCTTAATAAGTTACCCAGTTACAATAAGCGACAAATGAGCCGCATTTACCCCAAGGGAGGCCGAGTTGATTCCAGTAATTACATGCCTCAGATTTTCTGGAACGCTGGTTGCCAGATGGTTTCACTGAACTATCAAACCCCAGGTAGGAGCTAATGTCCAGTGACCCCAAATTCCACAAGAACACTGGGACGGGGCAGCCTTGGCAGCTGCCTCCATTCGCTTGAGGCATTTTCTTTCTTTTTCTTTTTTTAAAGGAAGCTTCCATGTGACAAAACATGGTTTTCTTGGCTTTATATAATGGTAAAAGATTAAAACCCCAATGAAGCCATCATGGAAGGATAATATTTCAGTTTTAATCTCTTTCATCAATGTCATGACTGGGCTGTCAAACAGTAGTTCCTATTCTAAAATATTTCTAATTTTTCTTCCTTCTAGATCAAGGTTATGTCTTTGTTTCTAGATGGAATTTAGTGAGAAGAGTTGAGTATGTCTGTGGTAACTGAGACTCTTTTCCCCTTTGGAAAATACCCTGACTACTGTGGCCCTTTGGCAAACACCGATGGCAATTGCACTTCGCCATAAAAGCACAGACTTATAGCATCAACTCTGTAAGATGCTACATGAAGAGTTAGATGTCGTCAGAGGTATCTTCCAAAGTATATTCACGGGCAGCTTTCCAATATACAGTGATTCTTTTTCTTCCTTTCCTAAAAGGAAGAACTTTTGATAAATGTACAAATTTTCAAAGTTTGCTTAGGAACCTCTGTGACTACAAATAGTAAAATAAAAATAGGCACAACAATAGAGAAATGACACAAACCACATTTAACTTTATATGATACATTCTTCTGCATGGCTTCTAACGTTGGTAGAAAGAAAAATAAAAGTAAGATAGTTAAGTTCCAACTCTTTTCTTTTTGGTCCCTTGCTTTAAGAGGACGCTTCCCAACACTTCCCAGCAGTGGAGCCCTTTCCTTTTCTCGTGCATCTACCCCAGGACCCCTGTCCAACTTCCTGCCCTTGATCTGGACTCACCTGCCTCTCTTTGTCTTGAACATGGGCTGGGTTTATTTCTCACCTCTGGGGGAGCCTCCCTGGTATCCAGAGTTCCTTACAGATGCATCACTGCTTGGAATCCCAACAGTCCTTTCTAGAAGAGTCTGTATGCAGGTTCTGATAGAATCTAGTGTTTTTTTTTAAGCAGGATCAGTTGGAACAAAAAGATGCCACTGCTCTTACTTAATAGTGACTCCAGCTGTGTTCTAAGAAGCCCGTGAAGCCACAATAAGGGACAGTAGGATCCTAAAGCAGTCCATGTTTTGAGCAACCTTGAATTTATTCTGAAGAAGACTAGAAAAAACATTCATTTGCCCATTTTTGTCTTTGCTTATGAGAAGAAAGAAAAAATTTTCTGCAAAAATTTTCTGTAGCCCTCTGAGAATTCTAAGTATCACACAGATAAGCCATCGATTTTTATGTGACTCTTACCCAGATTATTGTATGTTCCTTTTAATCATGTTTTATGTTCTTAATAGCCCTACTGTGGCTCCAGCATCCCTGCCCTATGGGCCCTGAGGCAATGCCCTCATGGATTCCCTAACTATAGCTGGTTATACATCTCTACTCTCAACATCAAGTAAACATCCTATGACTCATGTACCAAATCCACTTTTTAGAGCAGTTCTAGGTAATCTTTATGAAAACATACTTAGTGTTTACTATAAATTAAATATGAGGTCATTTCAACATGGAAGAGAGTCATGGACCCTAAACTGAGCCAGTACTAGTTTGTGGTATGAAAGAGACTTCTGGAATAATATGACTTCCATTGTTTCCAGCCACCCTGTCAGGCTCTTCTTTGTCCAGGGGGATGAGATGCTAAATTATTTTTGTCTTTTGACAGATTTAGCGATGCAATTGAATCAGGGAAAATTTGAGTATAATGGATCCTGCGGGTGAGTAATATTATTTAAACTGTTACTACCTAGTTTTCGGACACCATACTTCAGCTTTAATGAAACCATGTCATTTTTAATTAGCGACAGCTGAATGTATGTTGTTCTGAAGCATAGATAGAAATAAGTGAAGTCTCTAGATAGATTATATTTGCAATTACACAACTTTTATCTGTCCCATTTTGTTAGGCAGGTTTCCTTTTCTTTTAACCTCAAACTATGCAGTTCATCATATATACTCTAGAGTTTGTTTGTTTCATTCTAATTTCAGTAGTAGATGTTTTTGTGTCTGAGACAGGCAGTGGGGCATGCTCATTTGGGCATTAACTAGAGATGTAGGCATCAAATATGTATGGCCTTATTGCTAATGAGTATAGGAATGAAGTAAATTTCATTTTAAATGAAGCTGTGGGTGTAAAGTTGAATTTAATTCATCCGGAAATAAACTTTCATCCTCTCTTGATTCTTTTGCATGTTTATAAATAGCAGTTATATAATGATGTGAATGTTGTTCTATTTTACTTAAATAACACTTAAAAATCTGTGAACCAAGTAGCAAAATAGAAAATGTTAATTCTTCTGAAATACTGAGAAGTTAAGTGAAAGTACAGAACTCAAATTATGTAACGATGAAAGGCTCTGCTGAGACCACAGCCCAGTGGCTCCCAGGTAGATGCACAGGAATTCTGTGCTGTTCAGTGGAGTTCTGTGCTGTCCATTCTAGGAGTTCTTTGTGGTGGCTTGCATAGTGGGATACCTTAATCTCTACCATGAAAAACAAGGCGAGTAAAAGGTTTTCAGCAGTTATGCATTAAGAACAACTCTCCTATCTGTATATTCTGTACCTGTGCCTGTATGACAGATGGCTGTTTGCCAGAGTGCCCATACACTACCAAAAGCCTACCTACCCGAAGGAGTCTTTGCAAGGTTCTTGTTCAGCCTGGATTCTATAAGGAAAAGAGACTGACATTTAGCCAAATGTAAAAGGACTCAGGAGCCAAGCCTGTGGTCAAAGGAGACAGCTCTGTCACTACACTCTCTTCCCCTTGTTCAAAGAAACAGTCCCTCCTTTGACACAGCACACCCTGCGTGGCCTGTGTTGGCTGTCTGATGCTCTTCAGGAGTCTCCAAAGTCTTTAATCCTTAGAATCTGCCTGAAAGTCTAACTCCTAAGCTATGGAAGAGCGAAAGGAAGTATCTGGTATTTAAGTCATTGCACAAGCCACCCTAGAATAAACTCCTGTACTTCTATCCTGCCAGGTACCTCCTGAAGCCAGATTTCATGAGGCGGCCTGATCGGACATTTGATCCCTTCTCTGAAACCCCTGTGGATGGGGTTATTGCAGCCACATGCTCAGTGCAGGTATGATCCTGCTCATCACAGACTCTGTAAACACGCATACATGTACAAGTCCATCTAGAAGAAAATTACAGTCAAAATGCTTAGCATTGCGTTTTGTATGTAGCTCTCAACTTGGACTTACTACTAAAATTATGAGCAACTTTAAGTGAAATCCACCATCCAGAAAGTATCTCCCACCTAATTACATGCATATAAAATTCTAAAAAAAAATGTAAGCTACGTGACAGGAAGCAAATCAGCACTTGTGCCTGGACACAGATGGAAGGGGGCAGATTATATATAACAGGTCACAAAGAAGTTAGAAATGGAGGGCCTACTAGAAGTGCTTGCTTTCCTCACTCTTTGGAGAGTTTTAAAGACATGCGTACATGTCCGAAAAAAATTGATCTTACCGTATAATTAAATGCATCTGGTTTAGTGTATGTTAATTATACTTCAAAAAGCTGTTTCAAAATTGGATAAAATGATAAGAAAATGAAGGGCATCCTTGTTCAGAAAGTAAATGTAAATGAAGTTACTCCCAGCTATCTATAGGAGATAAAATTTAATACTGATCTTTAAACAACTCTCTCACTGCAAACCAGTATTAATGTCACTAAAGCACGGAGGCCAAGTCTAGCACTAATCTTCTGCTGTATGTCTTTCCAAGACTTCTAAAAGAATTCAGGAGTTAGTGTATAGCCTTACAGAACCCCAGAACTAGAGGAGCTCTTAGGGCATATCCACAGCCTTTGCTTCACTCCACAGATCTGGACACCTGGGTGATAAAACCATGCTGAGGGCATGATTGCTTCATAGATATTGTGTGTGTATATTTCCTTGCTCTTTTTCAAGATACGTTTAGAGAACATTACCTAAGAACTTGTACTTTCAAAGAGTAGCTACTCAACAATGCTTTGTTTTAATATAGAAAATTCCAGAAAAGATCAAATATTTATATTAATTGAAATTCCCCAAATAAAATTTTTCATTTCTTCATTACAGAGGCCACTGCTCACCCATCCTGTGTCTGTGTTACTGCAGGTTATATCAGGACAGTTCCTATCAGATAAGAAGATCGGCACATATGTGGAAGTAGATATGTACGGGCTGCCCACCGACACCATACGGAAGGAGTTCCGGACTCGCATGGTTATGAACAATGGACTCAACCCAGTTTACAATGAAGAATCGTTTGTGTTTCGGAAGGTAAGACATTAGCCGTGTGTCACTGTTACTCAGTAACCAGAGGGCCTGATTTTCTGCATGGAGCCCACAAGATAGAGGAACTCCATTCACCACACTGTCTTTGCTTCTTTCCGTCATCTAATAGGAAACTTCTGTCCCTGTCCTATGATTATGGTTAACAAATTGGCTGTTTTGGCTCTGCCCCCTCCTTGGCCACCTCCAGTTGGGTATAACATACTTTCAGGCTGTGGTGGCCACCATTATGCACCGAAGGGTTTGCATTCTGTTCTCATAGTTCAGAGGTCAAAAAGCTGCACCAGAACTAAGGTCAGTGCTGTGACATGCGGTGGGGCCTGTGTTCAGAAGTGAAGCACCACTGCTCAGGATTTTTGTGTTTCACACGCAGTGTTCAGGGCCTCAGTGTTGTTTCCCAGTTCTGCCTGCCAGGTCCAGAAGGCAAGCAGACATCCTCTCTCATGACCATTCTTTCATCTCTCCAGTTGAGGAGCTTTGAAACATCCACACACAGGCAGAGATCGCTGCAGAATGCCCATTATTTCCCTTGCCTGGTTTGCTGTCAAGCAAAAATGTTTTCTTGCTTCTTTGTACACAGATTTTTCAGATGTTTCTGCTTCATCCGTTTGTCAGGAAACAAAGGGAATCAGCTTCCGGTCTTTCCTAACAAAATAGGGACTGTTTATTTCAGAGTAGAACTGGCTGAGAGAACCAAAGTAGGGCTGATGAAACGGGTCCCTTTGACGTGAGCTTCCCCCTGTGATGGGAATACTGTCCTTACGTCCCCCCACTGTCCTTTCACTCCCGACACAGTGTGTATTGTGTTTTGTTCTGCCTTTTTCCTTCCTTCAGTTTTTCAATTGCTGCCATGAAGACGAACTCGTTCACGTGATGAATAATCCCTACACACGTTTGTAGAAAGTCAGAAAATTTTCCCAGACTTACACTTTTTAATAAATATCCAACTTGTTTTTTTTTTAACTCTTAAAAATTGTCAGTGTGGACTGTTACTTCAGGACATTTTCATGCAAACATGTAATGTGCATTGAACATGTACACCTCCCACTGTGGTCCCCTTTGCTCTCTTTCTCACTGTTCCCTCTCCCCGTAGTCCTCTTTCTTTCCCTAGACAATTTCATTTCTCCTCTCAGGTTACATACATAACATAATTCTATGTGTCTGTATGAAAGCTAGAAACCACATATGAGAAAGGGTGTATGACATTTGTCTGTCTAGTGCTGAGCTTTTTCCATTTCATATGATTATCACTAGTTGCCTCATTTCCTGTAGACAACATAACTCTTTGTCTGAAAAACAGTCCATTTGTGTGTGTGTGTGTGTGTGTGTGTGTGTGTGTGTATGTATACATATATATATCACGTTTTCTTGCTGTGATCCTCTGCTTTTGGACACCTAGTTGTGAATGTGATTATTTCATTGATTTCTTCTTGAGTGTGTTTGTCTTTGGTACAGAACAGTAGTTCTCAACCTTCCTAACGCTGTAACCCTGTAATACAGTTCCTCATGTTATGGTGACCCCCAGTCATAAAATTTTCACTACTACTTCATAGCTGTAATTTTGCTAATAGTATGAATTGTAATGTAAATATCTGTGTTTTCCCATGGTCTTAGGCAACCCCTATGAAAAGGTCATTTGACACACACACACCCCAAAGGTTAAGAACTACTGGTATAGACAAAGGCTACTGATTTTTTTCTTTGTGTGTGTTAATTTTATACCCTTCCATTTTGTTGAAACCATTCATCAGAGCTACTTTTTTTCTTTTTCTTTTCTTTTTTTTTTTTTTGCTATAGTCATTAGGGTCTCTCGTACATAAAAGCATTTCATCTACAAATAAGGACACATGGACTTCTTCCTTTCTGCTACCTAACATCCCAAATTGTGTCAATGATTTAGAGTACAAGAAACAAAGAGACTGAAAAGTAGCACATAAATTGTCTTTTATACATGAAGTGTTTCCTCAGCAAAACTCTTGATGTTCTTAAAAACAAGCAGAACTAAATGCAGCAAGTAGCCCATGTGGCACACAGACACAGGGCTAGAAGTCACGAGTCCCCATCCCAGATTCCACTGATTATCTCTTAAAATAAACAAAGTCATTCAGTTTTCCAGGGTCTCTGTGTTTGTGTTGGATGTACATGGGGGAAAATGACATGAAGAGTAGCTGGGGTCATTGACATATATCCGTTTAATATATTTGAGGAGATGTTGTTCAGGAAACCTGTACCCATTGCCTTGTTGATATCGTGGGCACCAATCCTATGCTGACCACTTTAGGATTGCTAATGGCTCACTGGTTTGTTTTCATCATTAAGGGGCATTTAAGGAGCAGTATTGGTTTGGTCCAGATTCCTGGAGTCATAGTTTTGGGGATCCTTATTACAATAAACAATGAAATGCCCAAACTTTTAATTGCAGGTGATCCTGCCTGACCTGGCTGTCCTGAGAATTGCAGTGTATGATGACAACAACAAGCTGATTGGCCAGAGAATCCTTCCTTTGGATGGCCTCCAAGCAGGCTATCGACACATCTCCCTAAGAAATGAGGGGAACAAACCATTATCACTGCCAACCATTTTCTGCAATATTGTTCTTAAAACATATGTGCCTGATGGATTTGGAGGTAAGATAAATGTTTGGGCCCAGAATACAATGCAGATAAGGTCCTAAATTACAAGAGTGTGAATCATTTTGCCCATTCCTGAAAAGAGCAAAAATGACCATATGTTTTCCTGCCTGTGATGAGAACCCTGGTAGCTATGGGGAAAGCAAGTGATATTATTAATATCATAGATATTAATTTCAAAACACCATAATTTTATATTATTTAACATTTTACAAATGCTTTATGAAGATAGTATTTATACTGTCAGTCAAAGTGAGAAAAACAACTCTAAGAAACTGTATCTTATTAGTTATTATCACTGAAAGATTTCTTGAACTCAGTTACCAATATGCTGGAATTTTCTTGCAAACCCATCAGAGAGTTCATTTTCATAAAAAGATCTCAGGCTCCTTCACTAAGAAAATCAATGGTAGGAAGCCAACGAGGCCACGTCATAGGGCTTTGCTTACAGCTAAACAGGTAGACTCTCTGTGGCCTCCAGTCAGCTGGTAACATCATAAGGAAAGGAAAGACTTCTTAGTTTCGATGTCTTTGGACCACAGAAAACAGTGCAGCAGTGTGACTGCATCACATTAGCCAAGGGTTCAAGTCCCAGCTCCGCACTGCTGGCTGGCAGCCTGAGAATCTTAATAGAACATTTCCCCTCTTTTTTTCACCAGTAAAATGAAGGTAATATGACTACCTCTCTCCCTGTAAGCATTCAGGGAAAGTTCTCATATAATAATACACAAAAATACACAAGGCTCAAAAATGTGGGTGTTTGTGATGCTAGGTAGTTGTGGGAGTCCTCCTGAAATCCTAGTGCTCTAGATGTGGAGACTGGGAATCCCCAAAGCATCCTGCCTAGCTAAACTAGCCGGGTTGGCAAGCTCTGTGTTTAAATGAAAGACCCATTAGTATGAGGTCTCAATATATGAGGTCAAGAGTGATTGAGGAAAATACCCCATGTCAACCTCTGGCTTCTTTAAGCACATGCACATATATGCCTACACTCATAGAAACATCCCACCCCCAAATGTTTGTGAACAGGAGTGTGTGTCCACTGATAGAATGAAATTCCTGTACTACAGTAAACTATGGTTTACTGTTCTTAGAAATTCATGCTTCTCTGGTGGGCATCTTTTGTGCAACTAACCTTCAATTTTAATACCATGATAGATTAAAGGTTCAAAAGTAAACTAAGCCAGGAGAGTTTCAATCAGAATGGGTAGGAATTATTTCTTCATTTGTACCCTTTGCCTGTCATAAAAAAGGTAGCAATTAGAGGCTGCAACATACAGTAACACACATAGGAACCCATCAAAGCAGCTAGAGCAGTGCCTTGGGGCTGGGCAGTGGGTCAGGGAGTGAGACAGGAGTCTGTAAGGTGTGTTTTGAGGCCACAGTCTAGCCCACACCACTCTCCAGAGCTACCAGCAGCGCAGGCACAGTGATGGACTGAAGGCAGACAGAATCCTGTTCTGTGTTTGAGTTAGAAAGCAGGGACTATACGGGCTGTGGAGATGGCTCAGTGGGTAAAATTGCTTGCTGCACACATGCCAGAACCGGAGTTCAGGCCCCTGCATCCATATAACAAGCTGGCCATGGCCCCGGGTGCTTCTGGAACTCTCTGTGGAGGGTGGAGACAAGGGAACCACGGGCGCTTGCTGGTCATCACCCTAGCTCCAGACTCAACGAGAGAGCTTGCCCCAGAGGAGTAAGGTAGAGAGTGATGGGGCAGTCCACTGCTCTCCCTGTGGCCTCAAGACAAACAGAGATATCCACACACATGAGCATACACCACACAAGCATACCCAACACTTGTACACACACACACACATAACACAAGAAATCAAAGTGTAATCAATACATTACAGAAAGTGTTACACAAACCCATTTGGTTAAAAAAAAAACTTTTTAAAGTTTTTCCTTTGCAATGGGCCACATTTCAAATGAAACTATAATTTCTTCCTGGGAAATGAGCCATTTGATTAGAAAAGGGAAAAGAAATCATTTGCTAAGCTCCTACTTTGTGCCAAGCACTTACATTAACAGAACCTCAAAATGTGGAATTGATCTGCAAGGATGTGGGTGTATGCAGGTCTGTGCTGAGAAATGTTTATGTTTGTAATGTGGCATTCTGCCAGGGTCGGCATTTAATAGCATGCAAACTGGTCTCTCACGACAGCCCTCAGTGTAGTGTCCTCTGTGGCTCTGCCCACTGCCTTTCTGTCAAGTCTCTGGGAACCTCTGTACTGAGGTTCTGCGGTCAGTGTCTTAACTTCAGATTTGATATTCAATAACAACATACTCAGCCCTCTGGTCATTTCACAGACATGTGGAGATACCTGGGGAAGACATTGGAGATTATCGGTTTTCATAAAGGATAACACAGGGTGAATATGAGGATTGTCTTTCTCCTGAATCTCTGATCCTGAGTCTCCTGACTTACAGGGTTCATGTTTGGTGTCTAGTTAACCTCCTACAGTCACATCTAAGAGTTTACCTGTGCAGTCAGGGCATGTTCTCTAGAATGTTGATGTTCTTCTTGACTCCATAAGGACAAGTTCAAATGAAACTGTACCATCACAGAAACGAAAAGTGCTGTGTACATCATTAGAAGTTCATTTGGCTAAAGAAAGTTTGTGTGAATTCACTGGTTCATTCTGCAAGTATATACAATAGGGTTATTCCATAATAGATAAGATACTAGAATGGATGAGAGAGAGAGAGAGAGAGAGAGAGAGAGAGAGAGAGAGAGAGAGAGAGAGAGAGAGAGAGAGAGATGCTTGCAATGCAAGGTGTAAGGGTCACTCATTGAGTGAACTACTCTAATATTTCCCTGCTCGTCCTCCTTCCCTCCCTCCCTCCATCCCTCCCTCCCACCCTCCCTCCTTCCCTCCTTCTCATGCTCATTCTCCTCCCTCACCCTCTCTTTCTTTTCCCCATCTATTTCCAGTTCTAAAGACTAAGCCAGGGACCCATGCATGCTAGACAAGCATTTCACCACCGAGGTTTTGGAGGTTAGGGTCTTACTAAGTTACTTTAACTGGTCTTAAACACGTGCACTCTAACTTCAGCATCCCGAGTCGCTCAGAGTGCAGGTGTGTGCCATCACACCCTGCTTGTAGGTATTTTATTTAGTTTTAACACTCTAAAGAAAAATCTGTTGGTTGTAGAATCTTCACCTGAACTTACCCTGTATTTTACATAAAACAGCACAGGAAATAACGATATCATAAGCAGTTCGTCATCCTCAGGGGGGAAATCGTTTTAATTCCTGCCCACTGAGAAGTTTCTGAACTCCGGTGCGTTGGCAGTGCCACAGCTCTATGTTCTGCTTGACTTTTAAATATGTTTTCATTTGCAGTCATAGCATGTGGACGGAATCCTTTCTATAAAAATATGGAAAGTGTTCTCGAGTCTCTTCCAAGCTAGCGCCCTTCCATAGGCTTAGACTCAGGCTCTTACAAGTCACCTATCCGTGGTGGTGGATTCTCACAGATGACAAACTTTGCTGTGTGCAATTGTTCCTAATTAGCCCCACCCCTCCCCCACCCACCCCCACATACATCTAGTGTTTCTTAGACACTTTGAGCTCTGGCTGACCCAGCCTCTTCCCTGCACAAGATAGGTCAACAGCTCCGCTTTTAACCCTGACCCTCTTGCATTCACATGAATCCCTATGTCTCTCCTCACCTTCCTGCCACTCCAAGCCTTAGGAAACAGAAGTAGGGAAATAATGATGGCCTATTGGTTTATTTCCTTTTACTATAACTAAATGCTTGACATTGGCTCACTTATAAAGAAAAGATGTAGTTTTTAAAGATTTGCCTTATTTTTTATGTATGAATATTTTGCCTGTTTGTATGTATGTGTACAACACTTGGGCCTGGTCAGAAGAAGGCATCAGACCCCCTGGAACTGGAGTTACAGATAGATGGAAATTGAACCTGGGTCCTCTGCAAGAGGAACAAGTACTCTTAACCGTTGAGCCCAAGAAGAGATGTTTTTATTTTTGTTTTTGACTCGCAATTCTGAAAGCTAGATGAGCAGCCAGCATGGCTCCTTCCACTCACCTTCTGCTTAGGTCCTTGTGCAGCTCGTTGTGTGGGTGTAAGGAGGATGTGTATAATAATGGGCATGGGAATGATCTGGGTTTTTTGTTTTTGTTTTTGTTTTTACTTTCATATAGTATATTTTGATCATACTCACCCACCTTAGCCCAACTCTTCTGGACTCATTCCTCTTCCCTACTCATCCAACTTTGGGTCATCTTTGTATTAAAACCATTCAAAACCAATTTGTACTGTCCAAATATTCTCAGATATGCGGGATTCCAAGGGAGCATGGCCAACTTATTAGAGGCTACACTCTCAGAGAAAACTGTCTTGCCCTCTCCCAGTAGCAAACAACTAGATTTTGTTCCATGACAAAGGGTGAGATTGTGTGCCCAACTCTCCTCTCCATACTGGGATTTGGCTTGGCACAAGCTTGCACAGGTTTTGTACAAGTAAGTTTATATGAGAAGCCACCCTGCTGTGTCTAGAAGATGTTAACTTGTATCATCCACCATCTATGGCTCCTTCTGTACCCACCCACTTCTGCAATGACCTAAGCCTTGCTTGGATGGGGGATGTGGTTCCCTTTAGAGCTGAGCATTTTATATTTAAGTCCTGCTGCACAAGATGCAACCCATACTTGGCACTGATATCAGGCTAAGAACCTATGGCTGGACAGATCATAGGCCCAGGAAAGAACCTACTATTATTATACAGACAAATGGACATAGTATTATATGAATTTTTTATGACTTATACTTATGTGCATAGATCAGTGCATCTCTCAACCCTCACCTGAAAAGCTTCTATTTGCAACAGGTGATAATTAACACAAAGACCCACAACCCCACAATGGACCAGAGTGCAGAGACTAAAAGAGATGGGTTTCTACACAACCCACATGTAAAATGTATCTGGCCAGAAGAGTAATACTAGACCATCTTAATTATTAGAAACTAAACTTTTACTTAAAGAAAACAGTAACATTTAAAATAAAAATGCCTTGGAATGAAACAAGGTCTAAGTCTTCCAATATTCTAAGTCTTCCAATATTCTAATCCTAAACATAATGAAAAACAGCACTCTCTTTTACTACCACAAAGCAGACTACTGGGTTCGATGCTAAGTTTCATCCCTCATTCTGGGATGCTGAGTCGTCAGTTGTCGTTGCTGCTTCATCCATGGGTGCATCTGTCCTGCTAATGATGTTTACTCATCACACAGCATCACCACATCAGCCATCACTGTTGGAGACAGCAAAGAGTTCTGGTGCTAAAGACAATGATGCAATGTTATATCCTCCATCACTACCCTGTTGCTTTGAGGGTTTTTCCTATATGTGCAATTTGTCTTTATTACTGGGTAGAAGAAAGGAGATTTGTCTAGTATATATGAAGTATCCACATTAAGTTAAATGTCACCCTGAACTGTGTGCTGCAGGGGCCTTTGTTTCTGGAGCAGGGCCCTTCCTTAATTCTGCAGCTCCTCTGCTGCTTCCTGTAAATAAAGATGCAGTGACCTTTTGTTTGCTTGCCCATCTCTCCCTTCTGCCCAATGATTAAAGATGTGTCCAGGAGGGCACAAAGGTGTTTCTTGTCCCCTCAACCCAGATCTTCAGCCACTTTCTGCAGAGCCAGCTGTTTTCATACAGCACGTACTTCCAGAGGAGGAATAGCCTCAATTAGGGTGCCATTTTTGGAGTGTCATCTCAGGATTTCCTGATGCAATTTTGAGTTGCCCCATCTCTCTCTCCTTATAGATGCTGAGATGTCATGTTTTCTCTCTTAAATGTTTGTTGAAAAACCAACATACATACAATACATAATATCCTGAGGTGGGGCGAGGGTTGGATTGCTGATGATTGAACCAGGGCCATGTGCATGTGGTACCTACTCTTATGGCATCCTCCAAGCTCTGGAAAAGAAGGGAGCAGTATTAATGATGGAAAGTATACCAGGAGGGCTTGAGAAGTAGCTTAGTGGGGGCAGTGAAGGTCCTGTGTTCATTGCTCAGCACTACAAGCAAACAGACATTGAAAGTTTCTAGTTTCAGCAAATCCATCAGGCCCCTTGTTACACATATTGATAGGCTACCCTGTGGATGCAGTAAGTAATGTGGGGGTTTTGTTTAGCCCTGGATCCTGTTTCCCTGAGTAGCTGCTGTACAATGGAGTCTTCTGGGTATTGCAGTTTAGGGCATCCTTAATTTGGTAGAAGTGGAAGGAGCTAACCCAAACCATAGTTCCGAGACTTTTTATCTCTATTTATACTTCTCTGCAGCAGGTAGGAGCAATGCATTTTCCCTCTGTACATATCTCCCAATAACAGGAATAACAGAGTGGGGGTTCGGAGGGAACCTTGGCCAGGAACAAACAAAAGTAAGCACAAAGAAAGGACACAGTTTGTGTTCAGCACCACACCACTGCAGTAGTTGTACAAGCAAAAATTCCATGAGTTCTCTTAAAAGTTAATATCTGAAAGTCTGCTTATCTTTAGTTCTTTGGAATGCCTAAATTAATGCTTTCATTGCTACACGGGAGGGAGAGAGGAGGGTGGGAGCAATGGGGGAGGAAAATGGAGAGCCTCACTGAACCTTTTGGAAATGGCACCAAACCCAGAAATAGATAGTGGGGTTTTTATTTGTTCGTTTGGTTTTGTTTCCAGTATAGCTTAGTACAGCATTGGCTAAATCTAGAAGATAAAAAGCAAGTGAAAGCAAGCAAATTGGTTTCTTTTTTTAAAAGGAAGGTTCTGGAACCCCACTGTGGCTTCTAGTATCTGGAGATGTTAGCCCACTGTTGGCCCACTGGATGGATTCTACATGGTCAAGAGTTAGTGTGTATGCTCTGTATCCTACTGGCCACTCAGTGTGGCTGCCAGACAGCAGTCACACTTGCCCATGAATGCTGATCAGCACTTAGCTAGGTCTCACCACCAGTGCTTGTGTAGAGCACGCCAAAGTCAATGCGTATACCCAGCCATGTCCCTAACCAAAAGAACATGACACGAAAAAACAAATGACCCATTTGAAAAATGGACCCAGAACCTGAATAGACAGTTCTCAAAAAAAAAAAAAAAAAAAAAAAAAGCTCAAAAAATGCCTGTCCATTGTCCTTAGGGAAATGCAAATCAAAGCAACTTCAAGAGTTCATCAGAATGGCAAAGATCAACAATACAACTTATGGCCTTCACTTTGTCTTTGGATTTTCCTCTTTATGGGAGGACACTTGTCATTGGCATTGAGTTTAGAACACCCCTCCCCTAATCCAGAATGATTCCATTTTTATCCCTAACTGAAATTTATACCAGTAGCCTACTTATAAGTGAGATCACATTCTAAAGCTCGTGTAGACAGGGAGTTGGGGGCAGTGGTATGCTATTCAGTTTTTGTGTAAGATCATGTAGTTCTAATTTCATTCTTCTACAGTGGGCTCCAGTTTTCCGAGCACCACTTGTTGAAGATGCTTTCTTCTTTCTCACTTCTGTTTCTGACATCTTTGTCAAATCTTACATGGCTGAAATGATGTATGCTCATGTTTGGGTCTTTGGCTTTGTTCCATTGGTCTACATGTATGTCTATTTTTTGTGACAGTGCCATACTGTTGTCATCAGTGTGGCTCTGTAATATGTCTTAAGATCTAGAATGGTAGTCCCTCCAGCATTGTTCTTTTTGTTCAGGGTTGTTTTTTCTATGCAGGGTCTTTGATGGTTCCATACACATTTTAACATAGTTTTTTTTTTTTTATTTCTATGAAGAATAAGATGGGGATTTATTGGGATTGCATTGAATCTGAAAATAGCTTTTGGTAAAATGGTCATTTTCACACTTAATTCTACCAATACATGATTATAGGAAGTTTTTCTTTTGTACTCTCTATCTCTTTATAAAGAAGTTTAAAGTTTTTATGGTAGAGGTCCTTCACTTCCTTATTTAGACTTATTCTTGGATGTTACATTTTCTTGAGGTTATTGTGATTGGGTGAGTGTCTATGATCTCCTCCTCTTTACATTTGTTATTGGTGTATAGAAAAGCTATTGATCTCTGTAAGTTGATTCAGTATTCTGCCACGTTGCTGAATTTGTTTATCATCTTTAGATGTTTTCTGGTACAATTTTTGGGATCTCTAATATTTAGTATCATATCATCTGCAAATAGGGATAGTTTGACATCTTCTTTCCCTATTTGTATCCCTTTAATTTCCTCCTCTGGTCTTATTGCTTCAAGCACAGTGTTGAAAAGGAGAGGGCATAGTGGGCAGCCTTGTCTTTTCCATATTTCAGTGGGATTACTTGAAGCTTTCCTCCATTTAGGATGTTGTTGGCTCTGGGTTTCTCATATATAGTTTAATTATATTGAGTTATGTTTGCTCTAGCCTGACATTCTCTAGGACTTTTATCATGAAGGCATGTTGGATTTTGTCAAAGGCTCTTTCTGCATCTATTGAGATTATCATGTGATTTTTGTCTTTAAGTCCATTTATGTGGTTTATTACATTTATTGACTTGTATATGGATTTCAGGATAAAGCCAACTTGATCATGATGGATAATCTTTTTGGTGTATGTCTATATTGTGTTTGCTAATATTTAATGGAGCATTTTTGAATTTGTTCATCATATATTGGCCTATAGTTTTTCATTTTTATTGTGTCTCTATGTGGTTTGAATATTAGAATGATACTGGCCCAAGCTGTACATCTAGTGTCTCCCTTGTACATCTCATGTCCTTATGTTCATCATTGCATCAAGTTCACCAGTAACCATAGCAACTTTAACCTACAGATGAAGAAAATTAGGCTGGTCACATTGATCAGCTTGCTCAACTTATACAAATAAATGAGTCAACAACCCCTGGCAGCTAGCCACAGTGACTCATGTCTATGATCCCAACACTTAGGTGAGTTTGGAGGATCAATGCAGTTTAAGATCAGCCTGGGCTACAGAGTGAGACTCTTCTTCAAAAAACCAAAACCAAAAACAGGATCCCTAACAGTTCACTCTGGTAGCCATAACCTCTGTCCTTGTTAGTGGGGAAAAAGAAAACATTGTCCAGGTGTTGACTCTTGCTTTTCCTTTTTTTTATTGTCTACAACTAACTGTATTTCACAGCCCCATCTTAAAAATGTAGCTGCATTCTCTCGCTGTGTTCATTTCAACAGAACATTTATAGTTTACTGATTGTTTTTTCAGATATTGTGGATGCTTTATCCGATCCAAAGAAATTTCTTTCAATCACAGAAAAGAGAGCAGACCAAATGAGAGCTATGGGCATTGAAACTGTGAGTAGAAACTGTGGGCTAAAGACAGTTCGGTTGGGGGAGTTGGTTTCCAAACAGTGACTGCAAAAGCAAGAGAAAGGTGATAGAGGAAGTTTAAAGATGGTTTTCCAAACCAAGCTTATCAGTTCAATAGTAGTTTGAAGGGTCTACACAAAGGCAGCCTGTTTTGTAAAACATGGCCACCATCAGAAAGTCTCTTAGTCACCAGTGAGACATCTGGGGATATCTGTTACATTATAAATGAAATAGGGACTGTCCATTAGAAATTATAATCAAGGATGTTTTATAACCCGGAAATGCCAAATTTCTGAGTTCAGTGAGTTAATTAAAGTGGCATTTATTACTAGATACTCATTTCTTTGTCCTTGCATTCCAACGTTCCCTCTGTCCATCTGTTTCTCTGTTGTTATTGTTCCTTTGCTAGACACACACAGCCAGTCTCCAGGAACTAGAAAATATCCTGCCTGAAAAGGAGTTGGATTGTTTTTCTTTGGCTGGATCTTTTTGTCCAGCATAAGTGTGGGGCATTTACCCACCAACCCCACAGCTTCCCAGAGTTTTCTTGAGTGTGAGCAGCAGGAAATATTAGATAGAAGGATTTATTGTGGAGAATCTTGCAGAGATAAACAGATAGAAAATAAAGGATAGCCTCGAGAGGGCCTGGAACCTATTCCAACGGGCCCCGACTGTCTCGGCCCCAGGGTTTTTATAGAGATGCCAAGGGGTGGAGCAAATGACCTCCTCCCCCAGCACAGCCAAGTGCAGACCATCTCAGACACCTGCACTCAGGCCCGTGGTCCTAATCATCCTCTATGCGGACCTGCTGGGTAAAGCCACGAGGAACCTGAGAATGTGCTCCCACACATAAGGAAACCACATAGTCTTACTCCCCTGAGACAAAGAGCTTGTTTTGTTTCGTTTGAGACAAGGTCATATTATGTAGCCTTGGCTGGCCTAGAACTCACTCTGCCAGGCTGGCCTTGAACTCATAAAGATCTACCTGCCTCTAACTCCTTAGTGCTAGGATTAAAAGTGTGGGTTACCAAGGCCAGCTTCAGGTAAAGATCTTTAAAGATAATAGACGTCTGGGAAGCTGAGGGTGTAGCTGGAGTTTCCCTGCCTGGCCCACAGTCAGGACAAATCTCTCTCACCCGCCAGTCCCACAGCCGTTCAGACCCAACCAAGTAAACACAGAGACTTATATTGCTTACAAACTGTATGGCTGTGGCAGGCTTCTTGTTAACTGTTCTTATATCTTAAATTAATCCATTTCTATAAATCTATACCTTGCCACGTGGTTCATGGCTTACCGGCATCTTCACATGCTGCTTGTCCTGGCGGCGGCTGGCAGTTTCCTTTCACCTTCCTGTTCTTTTCTCCTCTCTGTTAGTCCCGCCAATACTTCCTGCCTAGCCACTGGCCAATCAGTGTTTTATTTATTGACCAATCAGAGTAATTTGACATACAGACCATAGCACGAGGGGTCTATCATTACGGTAAAAATAGTTCTAGTGTCATGCATTCCAGTCCCTGGGTATGTTTCTGTTGCAGAGTGACATAGCAGATGTGCCCAGCGACACGTCCAAAAATGACAAGAAAGGCAAGGCCAACCCAGCCAAAGCGAACGTGACCCCTCAGAGCAGCTCTGAGCTCAGACCGACCACCACAGCCGCCCTGGGCTCTGGCCAGGAAGCCAAGAAAGGTAGGTGTGCTGCGAGACTCCTTGTCAACCTTGCAGTTGTAACCTCGTTGTAGACCGTCTTCGTGGGGCATTCAGCTTTGCCACTTTTGCCACCTTTCATTACGACATGAGACTCAAACACAGACTTAGTGGACAAGTTGCTTGATTTCCTTCCCTGGGAGTTTAGTAGGGAATCAACGTTTGTGTTTCATGGGCTGGAGCTCAAGCACCTTAACTAAACACCGTGTTATCCTTAGCTGTACAGTATTTACTTTGGTGTACTTTACAGCCAAGGTAGAGGAGCCCTTACTGCGACAGTGCTGATAGCTAACTCACCCTCTCTTTCTTCCAGACAATAGACAGTGGGTTCATAAAGTAACAGAGTCACAAATATCATAGGTAATTTCCCCATATGTAGAGATTGTCTTGACTGTTTATTTTTAAAACCATCAGACAGACATTTAAAGACCATTTGCAAATCGTTTTCTATGGGTGAAATAACAGCTCATAAGACAGTGGTTCTCAACCTGTGGGTCACAACCCCTTTGAGAGTTGGATAACCTATCTGATATCCTGTATATATCAGATATTTGCAATAAGATTCATAACAGTAGCAAAATTACAGTTATGAAGCAGCAACAAAAATAATTTCATGGTTTGGGGTCACCACAACATAATGAACTGTATTACAGGGTCACAGCTTTAGGAAGGGTGAGAACCACTATCATAAGAAGTGTCATCATACAGAATCATGTGACCTTGTCCTACTGGACAGCCTGTATATAGGGAAAAATCTATGCTGGGTATTTATCGTGGACTTCAGTTCAAGATGGCCAGGCATCCATTCTAACTGAATCCCATTTCATATCCCCTTGACCATAAATAATTTGCTACACTCACTATGTTCATTTGAATAGTAATTTATTTTTCTCCTAATGGTTTCTTAATGTGTGTAGTCCCTATTTACAAGTAAATTAATGCCCATGGTATAAGGAAATTAAGTCGTTCATACACGTACGTATACAGAGTGCTAACAATTTAAGGTAAGACGAGACAGTCTTTCCCAACTGAAGCAGCCTGGTTATTTAGCAGGAAATTAAGTGTGCACTGAGCTTTGTGAAACAAATTAGAAAATGAAGTTGCACCAAAGGACCCAATTTATACTGGCCCTGCAGCTGTGTGTCTGTTCCTCTCAGGAAAGAAGTTGGAGTGAGGTAATGAGCCAAGCTAAGGCATTTCCTTTCCAGCCCTGGTCAGGATTAGCTCTGATACTCCTACAGAGATAGGCAGTGGAAAATGCAAGAGGTAAAGCCCTTACCTCATCCTCCAGTCCATAGGGACTGCAGATAGTACAGTATAAAGTAGTCCTGAAAACAGTGCAGCACAACCCCCTTCCCAAGGCTCAAGGTGTCTGCAGCTCTAAATGGGTCTGTACTTGGGTTTATAGCTGCCTTATCTTTGTTCAGCAAGGCTACATTTAAAGGAGACAAGCAGCTGTCAGTTTAACTCTAATTGTTTTTCTGAAGTTCACCCAAAAGATAGGACTTACAGGCTGTTTCACTTTTGTACTTTATTGAGGAGACTTGGGAACCTATTAGATGTCACCATCATACTGGGTTATAATAATAATAATGATAATAATGATAAAGGCCTGTATACCTTTGGGGATGTGCATGAGCAGGGGAGGGTAAGGACAGTCTCCATCACAATAGCCAGCCCAGGCAGGTGCAAAGAGTTAGAACTAGTTAGAACAGAAGAGGAGACAGACCCCCATATCCCTGCCAGCAAGGTCCAGAGAGAACTCAAGAGATAAGATGCTCATTGAGTTGGACCTTGAAACATAGGTCTGGCTCAACTAAAAGGAGATGGGTAGGGAAACCAAGGGAAGGCCGTTACCTGAAGGGGAGTGGGCAGTTGAAAGGGGAAGCTGTTCACTTGCCCTGGTCTGAAAACAACTCTGGGACCACGCTGAGAAGACAATGGAGGACAACATCAATAGTGTTGGCATCAGGATTCATTACCAGCAGAGATGCTACAGGCCTTCAAGAACCCTGGTACTCGGGACCATCTTCTAGCACATACCACACTATGATTAGGGAGTTAACCAGAGAAAGAGGTTGATACAGACACAACCTTCACCATTACTGTGTCCCTGGGACCATGCTGGGAAAGATCTGGCAGTGTTCCTTTCTTAGGAAGCACGTGGCTAATAAATGACTGAGCGGAGAGGGTGGCCTACGTTAAGCTGGAAGTAATCATGAGAAAAGAACCAGGGAAGAAGGATTTAGTAGTTTGGATGTGGAGCTTCAAGATAAAAACAAAACTCAGGTGTGTTTCAAGAGACTTCAGGGTCATACTCTCCGGGTGGATGGTAAGAGCAATAGCAGAGTTGAGGGAGGGAAGACCTTGGTAAGAAAAATGACTCTGGCTCCTGATAGCACTGATTTTAAACTGATGATGATATGAACATGCTTGCAGATCTGTGTTAGGTGTGGAGGGGGAGGAGCAGAGGAATGAGGGAATAAGAACCCTCGGTCAGAGTGAATGACAGACATGAGTGAAAAATAAGAATAGAGGTCTTAAAATTGTGGAAGAATTCATTTTGAGAAAGAATTATTGACTTAGAAAAGTTATGATGATAATATTTCTGTAGAACCAGGGATGCCTAGCTGCTGAGGCCAGAAGCCTAGCTATCAAACATGGTAACTTAAGGCATAAAACACATGTTCTGATAGCATGTCAGTAGCAAGTGATGAAGAGAGACAGGAGGGAAATGTAAGAGGGTACAGAGTGCTGTGGCCCCCTAGAAGATTGGATGTAGAAATGGAAGAAGTGAGAAATTCAAACTGTATCTCCTAGCTATGCAGCCATGCAGCAACAACCATACCCATGCTGCATTATTTTCTTGGATGTGTTAACAGTAAGCATACTGGGGTCCTAGCTAGTTTCCAGGTTAGGATTTGAGAAAGCAAGTTGTTTCATGGAGCTATATTGATAATATCAAAAGCTTTATGTAGAAAAACTGCAATTAGCCAGAACCTTTGGAACTTAAGGTGTGGATACCTGACCCACTTTCCTACCAGGCCAGCCAACAGATGTGCCCTGTCCAACGTGGTAGCCCGTGGCCACATAGAGCAATACAAGGGAGCTGGAATTAAGCTTGAACATTCAGTTCCTCACATGCCCACATTTCCAGTGCTTGGGGACTATGCGTCTGTGGAGACCTCACACATAGGCTCTCTCTGCTCCTGTCAGATGTCCAATTGACCACACTGCTCTCAGCATGTATAAATAACCGAACTAATTTTGTCCTGTAAAATGTGAGATTTTCCTAACTCCATAGGGGAATTAAATTTTTAATGCAGCATTTGTATATTTCTCCAACAGTGAAAAATGTGATTGAGGAAGGTATGCGGTTTTCAGGCTCCTGCTTATCAAGATTTGGTTAAGACCAAAGCAAAGAAAGAAAGTTTTGTCAGTGTGGCCCAAGTCCTTAGGACTTGCTAGGTATCTGAGGACCTTGTAGTCTCCTAAACCCTGCGTTCTTTCTATAAACAAGAGAGCTGGCAGTCAAGAATAGGAAGCCCTTGGCCTTGCAGCATTCACCTGCTGCCTATACTGCTTCTCTCCTTCACTGTGCACTGTGAAGTGGGGTGGGGAGGGGGTTGTCACACTAGACACGAGCTATCAGAAAATGGCTCTGTACACCCTTCCTATCCTACCCTAAAATATCATGGAACCCAGCACTGATTCTTCCAGTCAAGACTTTGCTTCTACATCCACTGGATGGTGTAAATCTTAAAATGAATAAGACCTGAAGGCAAGATCATGGGGATCCATACCTGTCTTTCTTAAGTACATCCTACCTGCCTTTGGGATCCCAATAGAAATCAATTATGCTTGAGTACACATTCATTGTATTTGCCTCCGATGAAAATCTGCAAACAGAAGCCATTAGGGATTCTTCTGCAATTTTGTTTACCATGACTACTCTGAGTCCAGCCTTTACTCAGCAAGCAAGCAAGCTGAGTGTATTCCTCTGGGTTCTCAAGACAGCATCCTTTAAACAGGGAGTCCAATTTCATTGTTTTCTCTGTGTTTAAGACATTGCCATACTCAATAGCATATTGCTTAAATACTAAAGGTTAAATTTGTCAAAAAGAAGCTCACAAAGTCTTGCTTTTTGGTGATGGATGATTAAGTTAGGAATAGAGTCGAAAGTTAGTTGACTGATATTGTGTACCTTAAATACAGAGTTAAAAAATAGAACTATTGTGCTTGACATCTTTCTGGGATCACTTTGCCCATACCCATTGCTAAGAAGGCTGGTTGGTTGACAGTTATAGCTACTTCTGCACAATTGTCCTGAGACTGGGAATTTCCCACTGAAGTGCCTGGAAGGTTTCAGGAAACCTCCGACACTCTCTGCTGACACATGTGAAACCACAAAGCTCCCTTTATTCAGAGAGAGCAACTCCTAAGCCATTGCACATGGGAGCTCCAGAGGACTTGCCTGAGGCTGCCCAAGGTTGGGGTACACCTACCTGCCTTCTTCCCATGTCCTGTCCAAGGGCTATCTCAGAGCTTTCTCTTGTGATCTGCACTCTCTAACTTATGTGGGCCTGAGTCAGATGCTGCTAGAGAAACAGGGTTTACAAAACTTGACGATGGCCCAGTTCAGTGTGTTGCTAAAAGAATGTAAGATGTTTTTGTCTGTAGCATGTACGCTGCTTTGGAAGCTTTAGGTACAGCTTTAGAATGGAAGTTTATATTATCTGTTATTCACTCTAATTTCTAATATACATATTGACATTTTGTGACTTTTTTTTTAAGGAATTGAACTTATCCCTCAAGTGAGGATAGAAGATTTAAAGCAAATGAAGGTAAAATGTTTTGACCACTTTCAAATGTCCTTGTAACATGCACATTAATAAAACAAGTATTTTTTTTCCTCACAAAATATAGTTATTGTGATTACCTCTGGAGAAAGGATAGAAGAGAGGATAGGAAAGAAGGGGAGAGAGAGGGAGGAGAGAGAGAGATATCATTTGGAATCCTCTTTTTCTCTCCTGCAGGCTTATTTGAAGCATTTAAAGAAACAACAGAAAGAGTTGAACTCTTTAAAGAAGAAACACGCAAAGGTACTGTGGCTTTTGCATACATGAGTGTACATTATGTCCATTCTTTTTTATTTTACTTTTAGCTGTCTGATGAAGACCTACCACTTCTATTTTGGGTTGTGTGCAGTGAACCATTGGTTTCCCAGAATGCTAGTTAGAAGCTAATTCTAGCCAGCTAGAGAGCAAGCACGACCCTCACCTTACCTCACTGTTAACTGCTGGTGCCTTTGTTCCCAGGTCACTGTCCAGTAGTTTATAAAACCGTGTACGTGGGGAGAGCCTAGCAGGGGACACCTCTCACTTTTCTTCTCAAGGTTGTGTAAACCCTAACTAATAACCTACTTCTGAAGTTTCTGAATTTCTACTTTTCATCACTAAGGAGTCTGTCAGACAGGGATCAGAAGAATTCTTAAGAGGTAGTTACAAGTTTAAGAGAATACCAAGAAGTCGCCCCAGAAATTCCCCAATGAGTTGAAAGGGTTTTCAATTCTCAGACACCATGCTTCTTACTGTCTTCTCTTACAGAGGCAGGTGGGACATGCAGAACTGAGGGGAGGGAGACAGAGAAACTCTCTTTGTCTGAAAGGACTTTGAATCTCTTTCATGTCAACATTGCATGCTTGCTTCCCACTCTGCCCAGGCCCCCAGGCCCCACGCAGTCCTGTGCTTCCTGCTTGAAGTCAGGGGTAAACTTGCTAATGTGCTAATGGCAGGGTGGAAAAGCTTGTTATTTCTCCTCAGTTTGTTCTCCAGAACTTATCCTGGCCAGTTAATGTTCCCTGTGCTGTGGGATTGATAGTTAAGCATGTTTACTGACAGGTGTCTTCAAAGATTGTTACAGACTTTCATGAGTACCAATGTCTTAGTTACTTTTCTATTGAGTGACAAAACACCATGACCAAGGGCTCACAGTTTCAGAGGGTGAGTCCATGACCATTATGGTGGGGAGCACAGCAGCAGGCAGGCATGGTGCTGGAGAAGTAGCTGAGAGCTTGCATGTTAAGACAACAACCTCCAGGCAGAGACAGAGACAGAGACAGAGAGAGAAACTTACTGGGAATGGTGAGAGCTTTGAAAACCTCACAGACCACCCCTAGTAACACATCTCCTCCCACAAGGCCACACCAGCTAATCCTCCCCAAACAGTTCCATCAACTGCAGAACAAGCATTCAAATGTATATGAGCCTATGGGGTCATTTTTCCTTCAAACTGGTGTACCCCATTTGTGAGAATCAATTCATTACCTAAAGAGGAGACAACACAGACTTTTTCTGTGGGGCAGAGATTTTTTTTTTTTTGTTTTTGTTTTTGTTTTTGTTTTTGTTTTTTTTTTTTCGAGACAGGGTTTCTCTGTGTAGCTTTGCGCCTTTCCTGGAACTCACTTGGTAGCCCAGGCTGGCCTTGAACTCACAGAGATCCGCCTGGCTCTGCCTCCCGAGTGCTGGGATTAAAGGCGTGCGCCACCACCGCCCGGCTGAGATTTTTTTTTAAAGACAGAGATGTTTAAAGTTTGGATTTTGTTTTTATTGCTGATTTGTAAAAGTTTGGACTGTGGAAAGGCCACAGGAAGAGAAAAAATGAAATAATTACTTCAATCAGTAGGAGTGAAGTTGGTGCCCACATATCACTGCATAATGCAACAGATTTCCCTTACTGAACCTCTGTCCTTCAGTGGCCTCTTGGTGATCACTGTGTTGGTCAGAAACATAAATGCCTTGAGTGCATTCAGCAGTCCTTTAAGGTACAAGCAGGAAATCTACTGTGGCTGTAAAAACAACAGAGAGAGCAGCAGCTAAAAGTTCTTCCAGCTCACTGCTCATTTGGGTTGATTGTATCTTCCTGGGAGAGTTCCTCTCAAGGAGTTGTTTTGCACACAAGGAAACCAAGGATCAGTTAAATCAAGCCCTTTAACCAGTGTCCAAGAGTTGGGGAGCAGCAGAGCGGGTAACTGAACCCAAACTACCTGAGGCCAGGCCTGACATTCTTATGTTAATCATGTAAGGCATTAGATGCTTCGGTAAGTTAATAAGACCTTTTCCTTGGGTCACAGTGACAACACGTGAGGTGATAAGGGTTTTCTTAATTCTGTGAAATGTGATCTACTCCCTAAATGTAGAACTGTTGATTTCCTTGTCTGGCCTATTTGCTTGATGGGAAAGAGGCAAAGAATGTAAATTGTTTCTCTGTGAAACTGAGAGATACTAGTAGACCTTCTCTTCCACTTCAGGATGCCCTGGGTTTCAGTCTATATATTTTTTCCTCTCTAGTTGACAGGAATACATTCCTTTCAGTTACTAAGCACTAGATCCCATATGGCTAGATAAATCCAAGTTACCTTTCCTTGCAGAAAGTAACTTCAAAGTTCTTAAAGCCCCTACATTATAATAAGGTGTAAACAAAGGGTTTTTTAATTTTAAATTTATCTATTTTACACCCC
>CABHPR010124468.1:0-11342 GCA_902168415.1 Peromyscus melanophrys | reverse complement strand
CTCTCTCTCTCTCTCTCTCTCTCTCTCTCTCTCTCTCTCTCTCTCTCGTGTGTGTGTGTATACACACATACATACATATATACATACACATTCATATAAACCAACTTTACTGTGTTTTTCAGCTCCAGGAGTTTTCTAGACTCAGTACATATGCAAATAGGGAAAGTTGACTTCTTCTGCTCCTACTGTTGTCTCTTTAAAGTATTTTTTTTCAAATTTATATTTTGTAATATTAAGAAATTTACTGTTCGTTTTACATACCAACCACAGATCACCCTCCCCTTTTTCCTCCCATTCCCTCAGCCTTCTGCCCCCAACTCCCCACCCAATCCCACTTCCTCCAAGGCAATGCCTCCCATATGGAGTCAGCAGAGCCTGATACACTCAGCTGAGGCAGACCCAAGCCCCTCCCCCTACACCAAGACTGTACAAGGTGTCCCACCTCAGGCACTAGGCTCCAAAAAGCCCTCTCAAGCACCAGGGATGGATCCTGATCCCACTGTCAGGGGGCCCCTTAAGCAGATCAAGCTACACAACTATTTTGCCTATGCAGAGTGTCTAGTCCAGTCCCATGGAGGCTCCACAGCTAATGGTCCACAGTTCATGAGTTCCCACTAGTTTGGTTTGGTTGTCTCTGTAGGTTTCTCCATCATAATCTTGATGTCCCTTGCTCATGGAATCCATCTTCACTCTCTTCAACTGGACTCCTGGAGCTCAGCGTGGTGCTAGACTGTAGATCTCTGCATTTGCTTCCATCAGTTACTGGATGGAGGCTGTATGATAACAGGGTATTCACCAATCTGATTATCAGGGTAGGCTAGTTCAAACACCTTCTCCACTATTGCTAGTAGTCTAAGGTGGGATCATTCTTGTGGATTCCTGAAAACTTCCCTAGCTCCCAATTTCTCCCTGTCCCCATTGATGTCTCCCTCTATCATGGTTTCTTTTTCATTGCTCTCCCACTCAGTCCCTGTTCCAGCTTGACCATCGAGTTCCCTTATGTTTTCATCTCCCATCCCCTAACCCCCATTGCCCCTCCTCACCCCCAATTTACTCATGGAAATCTCATCTATTTCTCCTTCCCACTGCAATCCATGTGTCCCTCTTAGGGTTCTTCTTGTTAGTCAGCTTCTCTGGAGCTGTGGGTTGTAGTCTGGTTATCCTTTGCTTTACATCTGGTATCCACTTACCATGTTTGTCCTCATGAGTCTGGGTTACCACACTCAGGATGATATTTTCTAGTTCCATCAATTTGTCTGCAAATTTTATGATGTCATTTTGTTTTTCTCTGCTGAGTAGTATTCCATTGTGTATATGTGCCACATTTTCTTTATTCATTCTTTGGTTGGGGGGCATCTAGGTTGTTTCCAGGTTCTGGCTATTATGAATAATGCTGCTCTGAACATAGTTGAGCATGTGTCCTTGTGGTATAATTGAGTGTTCCTTTTGTATATGCCCAAGAGTGGTATTGCTGGGTCTTGAAGTAGATTGATTCCCAATTTTCTGAGAAACTGCCATATTGATTTCCACAGTGGTTGTACAAGTTTGCATTCCCATCAACAGTGGAGGAGTGTTCCCATTGCTCCACATCCTTTCCAAAAACAGTTGTTATCAGTGTTTGATCACAGCCGTTCTGACAGGTATAAGATGGTATGTCAGTGGCATTTTGATTTGCATCTCCCTGGTGACTAAGGATGTTGAGCAATTCCTTAAATGTCTTCCAGCCATATGAGATTCTTCTTTTGAGAATTCTCTGTTTAGCTCTGTAACCCAATTTTTAATTGGATTGTTCAGTATTTGGATGTCTAGTTTCTTGAATTCTTTATATACTTTGGAGATCAGCCCTCTGTCAGATGTATGGTTGATGAAGATCTTTTCCCATTCTCTAGGCAGTCATTTTGTCTTATTGACTGTGTCCTTTGCCTTACAAAAGCTTCTCAGTTTCAGGAGGTCCCATTTATTAATTGCTGCTCTCAGTGTCTGTGCTACTGGTATTATATTTAGGAAGTGGTCTCCTGTGCCAGTGTGTTCAAGAGTACTTCCTACTTTCTGTTCTATAGGTTCAGTGTGACTGGATTTATGTTGAGGTCTTTGATCCACTTAGACTTAAGTTTTGTGCATGATGATAGATATGTATCTATTTGCAATCTTCTACATGTTGACATCCAGTTATGCCAGCACCATTTGTTAAAGATGCTTTCTTTTTTCCATTGTACAGTTTTGGCTTCTTTGTCCAAAATCAGGTGTTCATAGGTAAGTTGATTCTATTGGTCCACTTGTCGGTTTTTATGCCAAAACCAATCTGTTTTTTATTACTATAGCTCTATAGTAGAGCTTGAGGTCAGGGGTGGTGATGCCTACAGAGGTGGCTTTATTGTAAAGGATTGTTTTAGCTATTCTGGGTTTTTTGCTTTTTCCATATGAAGTTGAGTAAGGTTTTTTCCATATCTGTGAAGAACTGTGTTTGCATTTTGATGGGGATTACATTGAGTCTGTAGATTGCTTTTGCTATGATTGCCATTTTTACTATGTTAATCCTACCTATCCATGAGCATGGGATATCTTTCCATTTTGTGTTATCTTCTTCAATTTCCTTCTCAGAGACATAAAGTTGTTGTCATACAGGTCTTTCACCTGCTTAGTTAGAGTTACCTCAAGGTATTATATATTATTTGTGGCTATAATAAAGGGTGATGCTTCTCTGTTTTCTTTCTCATCCCATTTATCATTTGTATATATGAGGGCCATTGATTTATTTGGGTTAATTTTTTATTAGCCCAAACACATTACTGAAGGTGTTTATCGGTGGTAGGAGTTCCCTGGTAGAATTTTGGGGTCACTTACATATACTATCATATCGTCTGCAAATAGGGAAAGTTTGACTTCTTCCTTTCTGATTTGTATCCCTTGATCTCCTTTTGTTGTTTTATTGCTCTAGCTAGAACTTCAAGTACTATATTGAATAGATACAGGGAGAGTGGACAGCCTTGTCTTGTTCCTCATTTTAGTGGAATCGCTATGAATTTCTCTCCATTTAATTTGATGTTGGCTGTCAGCTTGCTGTAAATTGCCTTTATTTTGTTTAGGTATGTTCCTTGTATTTCTGATCTCTTCAAAATCTTTATCATGAAAGGGTGTTGGATTTTTCTCAAAGGCTTTTTCAGCATCAAATGAGATAATCATATTGTTTTTTTTCTTTCAGTTTGTTTACAAGGTGTATTACAGTGACAGATTTTCATATGTTGAACCATCCTTGCATCATTGGAATGAAGCCTACTTGGTCATGGTGGATATGTTTTTTAATTGTTGTTGGATTTAATTTGCCAGTATTTTATTGAGTATTTTTGCATTGATGTTCATGAGGGAGACTGGTCTGTAATTCTCTTTCTTTGTTGCATCTTTGTGTGGTTTGGGTATCACGGTAACTAAGCCTCATACAAAGAGTTTAGTTATGTTCCTTCTATTTCTATTGTGTGGAACAACTTAAAGAGTATTGGTATTAGCTCTTCTTTGAAATTCTGGGAGAATTCTGTGCTGAAGCCATTTGGTCCTGGAATTTTTTTTTTTGGTTGGGAGATTTTAATGACTGTTTTTATTTCCTCCAGAGCTATTGGTCTATTTAAATTGTTTACCTGGTCTTGATTTAACTTTGTTATGTGGTACCTATCCAGAAAATTGTCCATTTCTTTTAGATTTTCCAATTTTGTGAAGTAGTAATGATTCTCTGAATTCCCTCATTGCCTGTTGTTATGTCTCCCTTTTCGTTTCTGATTTTGTTAATTTGGGTGCTCTCTCTCTCTCTCTCTCTCTCTCTCTCTCTCTCTCTCTGCCTTTTGGTTAGTTTGAATAAGGGCTTGTCTATTTTGTAAGTTTTCTCAAAGAACCAACTTTTTTCATTGACTCTTTGTATTGTTCTCTTTGTTTCTATTTTATTGATTTCAGCCCTCAATTTGATTATTTCCTGGCATCTATTCCTCCTGGGAGAGTTTGCTCCTTTTTGTTCTAGAGCTTTCAGGTGTGTTGTTAAGTAGCTAGTGTGGGATTTCTCCAATTTCTTCATGTAGGCATTTAGTATATGAATTTTCCTCTTAACACTGCTTTCATAGTGTCCCGAAAGTTTGGGTATATTGTACATTCCTTTTCATTGAATTCTAGCAAGTCTTTAATGTCTTCTTTTATTTCTTCCTTGACCCAGTGGTGATTCAGTTGAGTATTATTCAGTTTCCATGAGACTGTAGGCTTTCTATACTTTTTTGTTGTTGTTGAAATCTAACTTTAAGCCATGGTGGTCTGATAAAATACAGGAGGTTATTCCAATTTTTTTGTATCTGTTGAGATTTACTTTGTGACAGAGTATGTGGTCGATTTTAGAGAAGGTTCCATGCAGTACTGAGAAGAGTGTATATTCTTTTGTGCTAGGGTGGAATGTTCTGTAGATATCTATTAAGTCCATTTGAGTCATAACATCTGTTAGTTCCTCTATTTCTCTGGTAAATTTGTCTGGCAGACTTGTCCATTGGTGAGAATGGGCTATTGAAATCTCCCACGACTAGCATGTATAACCTTTCCTCTTAGGACAAGGTTGGCTCCATCCCAGAGGTTCTTATAGAATATGTTTCATCTCCAGTTGTCTCTAGGAAGTTTTTTTTTAATTTCTTCTCTGATGTCTTAGATCACCCACTGTTTGTTCAAAATGTATTATTTAGTCTCTAAGTATTTTTATGGTTTCAGTAGTTCCTCTTAGTGTTGATTTCTAGTTGTATTGCATTACACTCTGACCAGAAACAAAGATTTACCTCAACTTTTTTTGTATTTGTGAGACTTAATATCTGTCTTGTGATGTAGTCAGTGTTAGAAAAGGTTTCATATGCTGCTAAGAAAAATCCTATTCCCTCTCTGCTGGGGGCAAATATATAAGATAAATGATAAGTCCAGTTCATTCATAGTATATGTTAACTCTGAAGTTTCTTTGTTTTTAGTTTAGAAGACCCATGTAAGTATAAAACTGAAATACTGAAGCCCCTGCCATTATTCTGTCAGGACTTATGTGCCTCTTTGTGTCTTTTACTGTGTGTTTTATGAAATCCAAGTCCCCAATATTTGGTGCATAGATGTTATAAATGTTATACCTTCTTAATGAATTTCCTTTTTATTAATATTTATTGTCCCCTTTTATCTCTTCTAATCATAGCTTGGTTTGAAGTTTACTTTGATATAAGGATAGTTATGCCCGCTTATTAAGTTTTCCATTGGCCTGGCAGTTTGTTTTCCATCCTTTAATAATAAGTTTTTGGTATCTTCTTTATTTTTATGAACATGCTTCTTGGAGACCACATATAGTTGGTTCTTGGTTTTTCAGGCAACCCATTATTCTGTACATTTCATGGTAAGTTGGAGTCATTTACTGTTATTTACACAAAGGTGTTTCCTGTTTACTGGAAATGTGTTAGGTGATATCGCTTTGGTTTTTTTTGTTTGTTTGTTTTTGGTTTTGGTTTTGGTTTTGGTTTTTTTTTTTTTTTTGGCTTATTGCAGTGTCTATTCCTCCTGTGTTAATTTTGAGGGTTTGCCAAGTCCTTGTGTTGGGCATCGTTGTTTCTTTTCAAGGTCTAGTCTGTTTGTAGTTCTGATGGAGTGGACATTTTGATGTGTTTCCATGAAGAATGGCCATCTTTCTTCCTCCCTGGAAAGTATCCCACTAGGAAGGTTCTACACTGCTGAGTAGTTGTTACGGATTGCCTTAATTTGTATTTGTCTCAAAATGTCTTTACTTCTTCATAAAACTTGAAAGATAGATTGAGGAAAACAGATAATAATGGACATTATATAAAATTTAAAAGGAATTAAAATATATCGACCCAAAAGTAAGTGTTCTCCCAGCTCCAACCCCCATGCGTCCAATACACTTCTGTAGAATGACAGCTGTTACTCTTAGGAGTGCATTCAGACATTTGTAAACCTTTGTAAAATGTCAGGAACCAGGACAATGTAAGCAACAAGAAGTGATCATTCACTCAGGCCTTAGCTTTGCCTCCTCGAATTTGTCCTGAAGTGGATCGACCTTCTCACAGCCCTCAGTGATATATTTTAATTAAGACATAAGCTTTAAAATGTTACCTTTTCTTTCCTTTATTCAATTCACTAAATAAGAGTTACTAGAAACATCATTGGTAAATTTCACAAGACTGTCTTACTTCATGAGATGCTCGTTCATTTTACACTCACCAACCTTGATACATAATAATCTAATTTTATTCTTTCCACAATTGAATCCAGCTCCCCATCTCCATTTCTTTGGGTGGTAGAAAATTTCATCTGGCTGACAAGATAAACATGGCTGCTTCCTGGTTCTCTTCCCTATTGAGAACGAGCTCTTGCCTGTCTTTCCTTCCTTCTCCTACTCCTCCCACACAGCCTGGACTCCGCCAGCATCTGATGAGATCCCTCTCAGCACTCTGGGACCCTGGATCAGCCCTGCTGCCCTGTCAGTTACTTTACATGTCCTCTGAGGTCACGGTGCTGCTCTGTCCCTCTTGTCCCACTCAAGGCCCTCTGAACAAGCCTGGTCCCAGCTATGACAACTAGGGACAAGGAACGGGCTAAACAAGCCACCACCAGTGATGAGAAGTAATAAGCAAGGGCAATAATAATAATAATAATAATAATAATAATAATAATAATAATATCATCGAGGACTCTGGAGGGCTAATCTGGAAACTCACTCTATAGAAGGTGTTGGGATCAGACTGTAATCTGTACTAAATTCTCCACACTGTGTGAAACAATTGTTTTTCAGACTGTGCACTGCCCTGAGAGACTCCATTATTAGGAAAAGTGGCTTTTGACTCTATTTTGAGAATGAAGAATGACTGTGATCTTGGATGGGCACATGAATGTTGTCACCTGTCTGGCACCATCCATTACATATAGGAGAACAAATTATTTATTTTTAGCAGTAGAAATGGTAACACTGTATAAATTTATATATTTAACTGAGACTCTATGGGGCACATGAAGTACACCATATTTGAATGCCAAGCTCAAGAACTTACTGGACACATTAGACCAATGAAAGAGTGTAAGTCCTCACTGGAGAGCATAAAAGTGTGAACGTATAGCACTGTGAAAACTCCACCAACCTGTTATCCGACCTCTTGGTGTGTCAAGGATCAAGAGGCAGAGAACTCAGGACTGACCCAGGGTTTCAGGATGGCTCCTTCTCTGCTGTTGACATAGTTGACTCTACTGTCATTGGTCTATCTTCTTGTTCCCCCACCTGGACCTGCCATCCGTCATCTGTCCTCCATCCTTCATCCCGGCCTGGTCCTGCTCTGTGCTTCGAAGCTAAACTCAACTGTAGCATGAATCTTAGAGAGTCTTATTAATAAAATCAAACCTGAGCCAGTTATTGGGGTGAACACTGTAAGGTCAGAGAGACAGAATAAGCCACAGCTATCTCACCTCGCTGGATCCTCAGCTGGTCTTGTTTCCTCAGACTGGAGGCCCCGAGCCCTCATCCAGAATGGGTCTCAGCTGAACTGCTGCTAGAAGCCTGAAAGCTTAACCAGCCACATGCTTCTCCAGGCCAAAGGCTTCTCCAGGCCAAATGCCTCTCCAGGCCAAATGCCTCTAGTTTCTGGTCCTCACGCCTTATATACCTTTCTGCTTTCTACCACCACTCCCTGGGATTAAAGGTGTGGCTTTCTGGGATTAAAGGTGTGTATCACCGTGCCTGGCCGTTTCCAATGTGGCCTTGAACTCACAGAGATCCAGAGGGACTTCTGTCTCTGGAATGCTAGGATTAAAGGCGTATGCTACCACTGCCTAACCTCTGTTTCATATTGTGGCTGTCCTGTTCTCTGACCCCAGATAAGTTTATTAGCATACACAATATTTTGGGGAACACAATACCACCACACTCAACTCTACTGCCTTGCTTTCAAGTGGGTGACCTGAAGTGGCCTGACTTAAGTCACCATAGTTTCTTCAGCTTCTCCCCTCCACCCCAGTTCATTATCTTATCAATCTAGATTCTACTTACATTCCTCTGTTTCTCTGCTCCTCGGAACTTCAGAAACATCTTGAATTCTGCTGTGGCCTATTAACCATTTCCAGCCGTTTCTGTAACACATGTATATATGTATGTATGTGTATATAGATCGAGAGATGGATTTACTGTGTGTTTCATATTATGTGATTTGAGAATAAATATTAGTAATTAATGTTGGAATGAAAAAACTTGTGTTTGCCTTGGCCTGGGTTACCAAGGAAATCAGAACTGCCTGGGCAGTTGCTTCCATTAACACTGGTGTGTCCTAAGTCAAGTGCAGGTGGCACCTGCTTTCAATCCCAGTGTTTTGGATTCAGAGGCTGGAGGATCTCTGAGTTTGAAGCCAGTCTAAACTACAGAGCAGGTTCTAGGATAGCCAGAGTTACAAGGATAAACCATATCTAGGCAAAAAAAAACAAAAACAATGCTCCTCTTGTGAATTATGGTTATTCCATAAATGATGACATTATAAACAAACACAAATGAATTTGCCTATGTTTCTGACACAGCATGCATACAACAGAGAGGGAGTTACAGGCACCCAGGAATGTCTCCTCAATGTGAAGGAAGGACTGGAAACACATGGAGCAGAGCATGTGACCAAAGAAACCACTTTCAATCCCTGAAAAGTAACCGTACAAAATGAAACAACTTCAAAGCCAGCCACAGGATGACTGGGGCTTTCCATCAGCTGCTGGTGGGTTACCACTATGACTCCTTCTCTGAGACTCTATAATTGGGACAGCAAGAGGCAGGCACTCACAGGAGACCACTTCCTAAATATAACACCCCCAGTAGCACAGACACCGAAAGCAACAATTACTAAATAGGACCTCCTGAAACTGAAAAGCTTCTGTAAGTCAAAGGACATGGTCAATAACACAACAACAGCCCACAGAATGGGAAAAGATCTTCACCAACCCCACATTTGACAGAGGGATGATCTCCAAAGTATATAAAGAATTCAAGAAACCAGACATCACAATACCAAACAATCCAATTAAGAAATGAGCTACAGGCCCCAGTTCAACCTTCCTAAGATGAAGTGAAATGGGGAAAAATGAAGCCAGTCCCATTTCCTCATCAAGTGTTCATTGGGAGAGCTAAAGCATGCACGGGAGACGAAACCTACAGAAGACAGGCAGTCAGTAAATACACAGAAAATACAGAAAGAAATTCACCCCACACACCTATGTTCTACAACCACTGATGACGTAAGGAGACAGACAAACACCAAAGACCGCTTAAGGGTCAGGGTCTAATTTCCATAGAGAACATTGTGCAAGTGCTTCTGCCAGGCCTGGCAGTGATACTCTGACCCCTGAAACCTGAATGGTGGAAAAAGAAAACCACAGTTGTCCTCAGACCTCCACTGGTACCCCAATCCACTACTGTGTGCTCTCTCTCTCTCTCTCTCTCTCTCTCTCTCTCTCTCTCTCTCTCTCTCTCTCTCTCTCTCTCACACACACACACACACACACACACACATACACACAAACAGAATAAAAAAAGAAATGTAAACTAAAAGAATGGTGAGTTGGAACTATGCATCTCCAATGACAGCTAATGAGTATTTTTGTTCAAGTCTACTATGAATTTATGTATTCTTACATGTTTGGTGTATTGTAATCCATGCTCACCATCACTATTTTTGATATACTGTTATACTTTAAAATATAAATTAAAAAATGAGCTACAAAGCTAAACAGAGAATTCTCAACAGAAGAATCTCAAATGGCCGAAAACCATTTAAGGAATTGCTCAACATCCTTAGTCATAAGGGAAATGTAAATCAAAATGACTCTGAGATACCATCTTACACCTGTCAGAATGGCTCTGATCAAAAACACTGATAACAGATTTTGTTGGAGAGGATTCGGAGCAAGGGGAACACTTCTCCACTGTTGGTGGGAGTGCAAACTTGTACAACCACTTTGGAAATCAGTATGGCTGTTGCTCAGAAAATTGGGAATCAATCTACCTCAAGACCCAACTATACCACTCTTGGGCATACACCAAGGAATGCTCAATCATACACATGGTCAACTATTTTTATAGCTGCATTATTCGAAATAGCCAGATCCTGGAAACAACCTAGATGCCCCTCAACCAAAGAATGAATAAAGAAAATGTGGTACATATACACAGTGGAGTACTACTCAGAGTTGAAAAACAATGACATCATGAAATTTGCAAGCAAATGGATAGAACTAGAAAATATCATCCTGAGTGAGGTGATCCAAACTCAGAAGGACAAACATGGAATGTATTCACTCATAAGTTGATACTAGATGTAAAGCAAAGGATAACCAGAGGACAACTCACAGCTCCAGAGAAGCTGGCTAACAAGGAGAACCCTAAGAGGGACACATGGATTGCAGTGTGAAGGGGAAATAGATGAGATCTCCATGAGTAAACTGGGGGTTGGGGGGCAATGGAGGGTAGAGGATGGGAGATGAGAACATAAGGGAATGGGATGGTCTAGCTGGAACAGAGATGGAGTTGGAGAACATTGAAAGAGATACTCATGATAGAGGGAGACATCATGGGGATAGGGAGAAACAGAGTGCTAGGGAAGTTCCCAGGAATCCACAAGGATGACCCCAGCTTAAACTACTAGCAATAGTGGAGAGGGTGCCTGAACTGGCTTACCTCAGTAATCAGATCAGTAAATACCCTAACTGTCATCATAGAGCCATTCTCCAGTAACTGATGAAAGCAGATGCAGAGATCCACAGCCTAACATCAGGCTGAACTCCAGGAGTCCAATCAAAGAGAGAAGAGGGATTCTATGAGCAAGGACCATCAAGATCATGATGGGGAAACCTACAGAGACAACCAAACCAAACTAGTGGAAACTCATTAAATTTAGACCAATACCAGTGGATCCTACACAGGACTGCATTAGGTCCTCTGCATAAGAAAGACAATCTTTAGCCTGATCTGCTTAAGGGGACTACTGGCAATAGGATCAGGATCCATCCCTGATGTATGAGCTGGCTTTTTAGAGCTCACTACCTGTGGTGGAACACCTTTGCCAGTCTTGAGGCAGGGGAAGGTGGCTCAGACCTGCCTCTACTGAAGATACCAGGCTCTGCTGACTCTCCATGGGAGGCCCTACCTACTTATAGGAGGGAATGTAGTGTGGGGTGAGGAGGGAGGCTGGAGGGGTGGGAGGAGGGAAGAGGGGATCTGTGATTGGTATGTAAAATGAATAAAATTTTCTTAATAAAAAAATGAACTGGAAAAAAAAGAGTCTGGTACTCTACTCAGGGACAAGGACACTGCATGT